>JBBPNB010000350.1:0-21363 GCA_038090635.1 Rubroboletus satanas
CGTGAGACGGTGAACAGCGAATGGGCCATGCCAGCATCATGATCAATACCAGAGAACTGCCCAGTCCCGAGTTAATAGTATCCCACCTCTGCGGAGTGGTCACTCAAAAGGAAAATGTCTCAGGCTAGCGGTAATTTGGCAATTGGGTATCATGAAGCCAGGTCGGCGAACGTTTGTCACACCAATCCAACACGAAAGAAAAGAAAAGAAAAAAAAAGGTCATCTGAATACAACCGAAGGCACATGTTCAGCGCTGCTTCCCCATCATTAAATAATCAAGCAATAAAACCTTATCTGACCATTTCCTCAAGGACGGACGACCATCGTGGGCATGGCCGAGGTAATGCACAGCACGCCATGACGTGAGAGAAATGGAGTAAAATTCTGGAGGCAAAAAACCAAGTGGCAATGTGGGTGGCGCAGTATCCTCTAAAATATTCGTGTTCACGTTTGTGACGCGCTGTGGGAGGAAACTAGCTGCTGTCTGTGTGCTTCAGGGAAATTTAATTAGACTCCATGGGGGAAGAGGGCATAAAAATGACAACAAGTTAACCATGGAGCCTTCCTCCCAAGTGGATTTAAACATTTCAATTTTGAAATTATGACAAGTCAGTGCCAGAAGCTGCAGGCGGAGGATGGAATCCTCAGCACACGAGGCATAACGTTAGGATGAAGACGCGGATCGGACGGACGACGGAGCGAGTTGCGAGGAGGGGGGACGGAGCAAGTAGTTGTTGACAAAATAGTGAGGGCTAAATAATGAAGTAAAAGGGTGCGAATTGGTTATAGGTACAGGAAATTTACGCACCCGCAGCGATAAAGGGTCTGGCCAAATAAATGCATTTCCAAAGGTGTACAATCCATGAGAAAACACGAATCAAAGGCAGTGGATGGAAGATGGGGAAGACGATGGGAGATCTGAACGACCGCGAGTGCCGGATGATAAGCGCCGATTATCGGTAGCCGGGGTTTCCAGAGGGCCCCTGAGCCGCCACAGAAGCACGCAAAATTTCCAGAGGTGGACGAACTCGACGTTCTTCTATGCCACACTGTAACACTGTGGTATATTTGCACCGTGTTCCAGAGTACCGGGCGATGAGATGAGCATGCGTGTGAACGGATGCTGGGAAAACGCAGTAAAGTTCAATGATTGTGTGCTTCCGACAGGATGCGCTGATGTAGATGGAACAATGTCAGGCACTTCCGGTACGCTGTGGCCGGAAAAAGAGTGTGGTCTAGTGTTGACTACTGAGCCGCCGAGTCAGTACATGGGATGGCTCTTGCCAGTGATCTGGGTGCAAAGTCGAATGATCAGGACTTGGGGGAAGCGGAACCCCTTCGGGCGCGAAACCGCTAATTGGTTTATGGAATAAAAATATTTTGTTATGTTCCGATTTGAGGGCCTGCAGAAATTCTATCAGCTGGCGATGGTTTGTACGGGAATTAGGACTGGCCACCCGCATTTGCACGCTAGCCTGATCAGTGACCCAGTAAATTTGATGCGCCCGGCTTCATGACACGGACATGAACAAAATTCATGCCCCTCTCGCCTTCCTTCGAAGCTGCTCGAACCTTCCCTGAAGGTCTAGACAGGATTTGACACAGAGATAGCATTGAGGCCGTTAGACCGAACCAAACAACGGAGTCAACCCACATTACAACTCGTCTCTTGTGTTACGGGATCCATCCTCTTCTTCCCCTTGTCCTAAATCTTGATCGCTTTCCCTCTCTGTTTCCCCATTACGCTTCATATCGAATACTGCATTTCGCAGCACGTCTGTTAAACGTGCATACTCTTCAGCAGTCACATCAACCTGCACCGTTCCATCTCCATTGCCATCCATTGGTATTTCCTCCAGAATCTCGATGACAATTTCGCCGTTTTCGCCCTCATTGAGGAAGACTTGTGGGCTGTTGCCGCTGAGCCCTTGAATTTCGGGCGATTTCATCAAAGCTTCTACAGCCCGTTTCCAAAAGTCGTCCCACTGGCCATCACCTTTGTCACCGGAGCTTGATCCTAGCGGACTCTGGAGAGGCGCCAGAGTAGGTATAATGAAACGGGATTCGCGATTGAGAAGATGGAGGGGGTAGTCGGATTCATTCACATTCACTTGCTCGCCCATCTGTCTCTGTTCAAGCTGCGTTGACTCGGAAGGGGAGACCTGGTCAGGAGTCGGGTCGATAATTTGCCGGCAGCGGACGAGTGACTCGTCGCGAGTTTCTAAACGGGATCTAAACCCAGGTTCACCACATAAGCGCGGCGTCTGTACCACGAGTACATAGGAACATGTCTTGGCTTCCCGGACGAGAAGTATGGAATCGGTCATCGTCATTGAACAGTGGAACTGATAACCATTGATTAAAAAAAAATTGGGCGACAGACTGATCCAACTTGCCTGAACTTCGACCTCACGAGGTTTACCAGTTTTATCGCAGAATGTGCCATCACCCCATCGTTGTACAAGGTAACGAGAACCTGGACCGTGTGCAACCTCCAAATGTGCGGCATGATGGAGCCGATCAGCAACGACCACGTCCGCCCTGCTGTCTGGTGCGACGGGGGAGCGACCCAGCGTGAACGCTTCCCACTGAACAAATCTTAGGATGTATTTTCAAAAAGATCGTGGAAACTTGCCTGTGGATCCTCAGCAGGCTCATATGGCCCTGGTTACATGATATTATTTGAGCACGCCAAGCCATTAATTAAAACATGTGTTACCTGTGGGTGGTTGTGTGGGAGTGAGCTCTTTAAATTGCCTAATTTCCTTGTTGTGACAATAAGAATACGTGAACCAGGTTTGTCGATGCTAAGGGGGGGAATCAGAAATCGACGGCGCCTGCAGATACGATGATCGCACATAAAGGCATTTTCCGGACAAAGGCTGAAGCAGCGACCAGCTATTACGGAGTGTCGCGTCACCATCGAAGTCTTCTGCCGCAGTGCCTGTGTCACGTGCGGGAGGAATGAGGCAAAGAAACTCATTGTCCGGACCAATTTTCATGTGTTGGAGAGAATGATGAGAGGTCTCTAACTGCGCTACGCCCCAGTTATGTCAGTTTGGCAAGCCCGTAAATACCTGTCAAACGTACAGACGTTAGGTGCTCCGTGGAAAGTTCCGGTCTCAGAGCTACCTATTTCCTTCACGCCGGCCTGAGAGTACCACGCAGGTGGGTCCCATGATTCGCCAAGGAATTCCTGTTGACCGCCCCGCAAGCCGTCCTGGATCCAGCGTTGTGCAGTTTCATTCAAGACGGGGAAGTCGTTCAGAAAGGTGACGCGATACTTTGGGAATGCATAGAGATCTTCAGGGCCCGAGTACAATAGTCGCGCTCTCCCAAGCGCGATGTGCGAAATAGCGAGGGCGGCGAGGGTTGAGCGTCTCATCTGGGAGAGTGGCGATATGCAATGACCAGAAACACTCGTGCCGTGGAAGCTGGCTGATTATATCGCCGACTGAAATTGACTCCGCGGCCCCCTCGATGAACAGAAAAATAATTAAAATAATTAAAAATGATTTAAGTCGTCTCAGCGCGGGGGCTGATTTGGCATATTTTCTACGCATGCGTACGTTGTTCACTCAAGGTTTTCGCGAGGAGGCCACGCAACCGCCAATCGCCGATCGGCGGCCTGATGTTGGCATGCATTCGAGTGGTCGTTCGAGCACTCGTTGCAGCTGAAATGGGGCTTTCCTTGTACATTCTGAAGGTGGTTGTTGAGAGGTCTCCAACGTTGATCAGGCCCTGCGTTGCTGTCAGGCTGCTCGAGAGCGACGCGAATTTTCTGCATGCTTCACCAGCCCATTTACGTACGTAGTGCCCCGAATATATCAGGGGTTTTAAAATCTTCGAACAGCCAGATTGCCCGACGATAATAATAAATCCTAGTTTTGGCCAGAATTCCACGCGAGGGAAACAATTGCAATACACGTCCCAACTATATTCGGTAGGGGGATAATATTCCGTTAAAACGAGGGCTTCACCCTTTCCCCGCTTTTCCTCTCTCCTCGACGCGGACGTCCTCCGCCTACAACCCGTCATCGTCGAGCTCCCGTGATCACCATTCTCCAACCATTCACACATGTCCGCCTCCCCACAGCAAGAAGACCCAGCGGACAGATATGACGAAGATATCGAGGAAAACGATCAGCCAAATACAGAGGAAGTAGAGGGTGAGCTCTTGTCGTCTGGTCGGTTCAGCACCTCACTCCTCTGCGTGCACATCATTTTTTCAAAATTTACGGGTCACTCCGCTAGCCGCTACAGCACCCAAAGACGTGCAACCTGCCAAAAGGGGGCGCGGTCGCCCCAAAGGCAGTAAAAACAAGAAATCAGGGGCTGCATCTGCCACTACGGCTCCCTCAGATGGAGCACCAGTAAAGAAGAAAAGGGGGAGACCACCCAAAGTATATCTTACTAGCATCCCCTGTTCCTGATTCTCGACTGACCGGTTTCTCGTACAGGAAAAGAAACCGGATGATTCAGGTATTGAGGAGCCGCCTGCGAAGCGGAGACGTGGCCGTCCGCGTAAAGAGCAGAAACCAGAAGAACCTTATACGGTGGCCACGTCCGCTGCTGCCACCAGTGAGGGTTTGGGTGAAACGAGTGTAAAGAAGAAACGGGGTCGGCCGAAGAAGACCTAGGAGGTCACTCTTCCTCCTTCCTCCACATCCTTCGCTGTTTTCGATCATGTTGCATTTCTTGTTTTCTTGTATACCAGATCTTTACGACAAAGCACGACTATTGACTCTGCTTTCTGTGTTTCTACTAGGTAAAGCTTACGTAGACTAAATAATGGCGCATTTCATGGGATTTCTTGTCTGCTGATGCGGTTTTTCGATGAGCCGTACACATGCCCTTGCTTATTTTTATCGCATGTGAACGGTCGCGTCGATGGCCAACATCCAGACTCCTTTCAGAAACATGTGTCGCCAGTCAGCTCTCCGGGATACCCTCATGTAACACCGTGCCAAATTAATCACCGTTCAATGCCCTGGGTCACGACGAGAGAAAACTCTAATTGAACCCATGGCTTATGGTAAAATGTCCTCGCCATTTCTTTGTGACAGAGGGAATGAATTATCGAGCAATACGGGGTCTACAAAGTTGACACGTCAAAAAGTCCTGTCATCGTCCCCGCAGCCAATGAACAGCGTGTAATGTGACATAAAGCCCTGTAGCGCCAAGAACCACGCTACCGAGGCGCCCGGCGAAAGAGAGTATGGCAGACTGCTTCGCCGCCTTCTTCCGAGCAGTCGCGTAACTAATGTCTGGACGGAAGGTGACCATCGTGTAGAGTGGCAGCCATCCTGTAGGGTTAGGAGATGGGAACGGGACGGTAGCCAATGACCGTGTGACCGAAGCGAAAGAGTCCCTGCTCCAGGTAATCGTATACAACAAATTATCGAGTGCCTTCCTGAAGAGGTATATGGGTGTTGTCACAGAATGCCGCATTTCGATACTGCAGCGGTGAACAATAAACGGAGGGCTTGGTAACGGATGATGGACTTACTAATTATCCATGGCGAGTTCACAGATAGCGACAAGATCCTCGTGCCTTGTTTCAGTATACTTGGACAGGGCATTGAATAGCCTCGTGTCCGTGAGTTCTTGTTCCCCTGAGTGGGTTGGTGAGCTGCAAGGAACCACGCCCTCCTGGAGAAGCAGTGCCCGCAAAACCCTAACATCCTCCAGACCGCAGTTGAGGCCTTGTCCATAAAAGGGTACCATGGAATGGGCAGCGTCGCCCAATATGACACACCGATCCTTGTAATGGTACGGTTTTGCCTAATGGGAATCGGATATCTGAGATCCTTGACCGTCAAACGTGTTCAAGTAGGGCGCACCTTGATACTTATAAGTGGGCTTCGCGGGTTCTTGGTGAAATCGTTAAGTAATCTGTCTTCTCCAAGCAGGAGGAGGGCATCCGGGAAGTATGTTCTGAACCATGATGAGATCACTTCGCGACCAATCAAGTGATCAAACTCGACGGTAGGTGCGAACAGCGTGCACGTGAAAGACCTGTCCTTGGAATGGAGTGAGCTGGCAAGTGGGAAAAAACGAGATGACAAGCAGTTACTTTGTTTGGGAGCGCAATGAGCATGAAGGAGTGGCGAGGCCAAATGTGGAGGTGATTCGGATCAAGCAAGAATACAGGCTGACCATGCTCGTCACAGCCTGCCGGCATTTTAAGTTCAATATACTCATGCGGAATATATTCCTGCTGGAAATTCATTCTGGGTGCCTCCGGTCAGCGTCCCTCGGACTCCATCCAGCAGGCTAGCACACCTTACAACCCTCATTAACTGGCGACGGACAATGGAATAACTACCGTCTGCACCTATGCACAGGTGAAAGGTTGCTCGAACATCCGTCTCTGAATCTGTATCTCGGATAATCATCGTTCTATTGTCGAAATCGACGGAGAGAACCTTATGGTTGAAGAGAAAATGGACGTTCGGAACGGCGGACGCCTCCTCGAGTAAACCTTCATTGAGAAGAGCGCGATCTATGGAGTTGATACACTGCAAGAAGAGAACCCCCGAAGGTGCTCGTTAGTATATACCCGACAGACACGCGGATAAGGCATAACACTCCAATCAACACGCGGGAATCTGCCCACCTGTCCGTCCTTATCATACTGTTGGCTATGCTGATTTCCGAGAATGTCGTGAATCATCCGACCACGCATCGGGATGACGGTCTGTAAGAATCTGGCGGTGGCAGCTGGATCAACGGCTCGTAAAGCGGCGATTCCACGAGATGATATTGCGAGGTTAATCGAGCGCTGCTGGGCAGCGGCCTTGGAGGAGGGAAGCCGTAAATCTGGTGGAGTTGGAACTGATTTGTGACTAGGACACAAATCAACAGCTTACCGGGCCTTGCTTCATAGATGACAACATCCCAACCCAAGTTAGCGAGGGATATTGCTGCAAGACAACCCACGGGGCCAGCGCCGACCACAACCACCGTTCGCGCTTTGTCTACGTGGTGGTCTTGGCTCATAGTCGACATGCGTTTAGGGATACATTGAAAGTGGTAGCCGGTCTAGGAGCTGACGTTTTCACACCCGATGTGGTAAGGTACTACTAGTGGATCTGGGAAGCCGCATCATCATTGTGCTTCCCTTGCCTGAGCATGTCTCCGACGGACCACAAGGACCTCGCCGTCGTGCTCACAGATGACCAGTTCTTCATCCCAACAAACAAGGAATACAGCGCCCAGCTTTCGGAGCCCAATGGTTGCCATTAGCCCGTTCTCACCAGGGATCGAGCACACTCACGCTGTCTTTTCCCGTGCCATTCAGCTAGTGACCATCGACGGTCATACCTCTGTGGTAATTCTCTGGGCCTATTAGCTAAACGGTCAAAGGCTCTCCTTGAAGAAGAGCTGCACGTATGGGGAACTCGGTGAACCACCCGCTGAGGATATCGGTTGTCCATGCTCATACACCTTGTTCACACATTCCTCAGGGCCGTAGACGGCCACTTCAAACACCCACATGGCCGTGAATGGATGAATATTGCAGATACGGTTACCCCGCTACTTGCTCAATTAGTTGGTGAGTGTGCCTCTCTGAAATATCAATCACATTAGTTTTTCAGGTATTTGTATCTACATTCTCAGGTGCTCAGGAGAAAGAAGTCGCTTGTATGGGGACGTTGACTGCGAATCTGCATCTCATGATGTCAGCATTCTACAAGCCTACCCCTACTCGCTTCAAGATTCTCTGCGAAGGCAAAGCCTTTCCCTCGGATCAAGTGTGTGCAGGTTTTTTTAAAATCCATACAAGTAATTCAATAGACCTACCCACGTCTTCAGTACGCATTCGCCTCGCAAGTCCGCCTGCACGGATATGACCCGGCTCAGGCAATTATCGAGATGACTCCCCAACGTGGCGAGTTCACCCTTCGCGAATCGGATATACTCGACATGATCGCTAAGGAGGGTTCGTCCACCGCCCTTGTAATTTTCAGCGGCGTGCAGTATTACACTGGACAGTGGTTTCCCATGAAGGCGATCACCAATGCCGCGAAGGCACAAGTAAGTTTACGAACGTTTACGTGCTTTTACGTATACACCCCTACTCCGAGCACCAACAGTCACACTCGAGTTTCGGTCGTTCCCGCTAGGGTTTCACGAGGGAAATTTGGACACTAATGCATATCATCCCAAGGGCTGTATCTGTGGCTGGGACCTCGCCCATGCAATCGGGAATGTTCCCATGGCCCTACATGACTGGAACGTTGATTTCGCGGTGTGGTGCTCGTACAAATACCTCAATTCAGGACCTGGTGGCATCGGGGGTCTCTTTGTCCATGACAAGTGGGAATGCGAGAAAGCGCCAGAGTACGCATTTCTTCAACCCCTTCTGGTTACAAGATTTCTTGACTGGAATTTTACCACACCCTAGGTATGCAGGGTGGTGGGGACATGACCCCGTCACACGATTTTTGATGCCCCCCAAATTCTCTGCCATACCAGGTGCTCAGGGATACCAACAATCCAATCCGTCCGTTTTGGCAACAGTTTCCTTGCTTGGCAGCTTACAGGTATTCAAAGAAGTCGGCATGATGGAACCCCTGCGCGATCGATCAGTGTTGCTGACTGGCTATTTGGAGTCCCTCCTTGTCAAATCAGCATTTTATGTGGCGGCCAACTTGGTTACTGGGAAATATCCACCTGAAGATGATGAAACACGAGCCCAAAAACTACAGCCTGCTTTCACCATCATTACTCCCCATGCCCCAGAGTCGAGGGGTGCCCAGCTGTCTCTGCTCTTCTTGCCTGCTAGGTCTGGTATTATGCAAGGGGTGTTCGACTATTTGTTATCGAAAGGCGTTGTCGGGGACGAGAGGAGGCCCGACGTTATTCGACTGGCACCTGCTCCATTGTACAACACCAAACAAGACTGCGAGCGAGCAGTGTTGGCGTTGGAAGAAGGATTTCAGTCATTAGTAGAGGAGCACCATTAACAAGAGGCTGTGCATTCGTTTGCATGTATAATTCCCTAGCTAGACTGCCTCTGCATCCACCACACCCTTGATATAGCTGTCTACCATAGCAATATATTTGGGGCTGTCCAGGATAGTACTGTGCTCGTCTTGCAAATCATTCAACGACTTGGAAACCAGAGATGATTGTTCCCTCAAAAATTCGTACATTGCCTCGCTCTGATGCTCGTCTACCTGGGTGTCCCCTTTAGAGTGTATTATGAACCAGCGTGTATGCTGGCTTTTTGGATTGATTGTCGCTTTAATTGCCGACACGTCCTCGAAAGAGTCCCTTTTTCCAAATGTATTTTCGATGAACCAGGATCTGTACCTCGGAAAGCTCGAGAGTAATAAATCGATGTCATATATGCCCTCTGACATGATAATAGCTGCTGTAGATTGTACGAGTTCATCAGATGGGCAAACGCTCTCCGAGTCGCTTGGCATGCGCAGGAAAACGGTACACAGCATGTGTGCGGAGCAACTGTGGCCGATAAGAAAGAGCTTGCTCGGTTTTCGAGGCAAGCGTCCCCCGTTTTCCGTGTGCCAGGAAAGGACGAATTCGAGGAACTGGAGGGTATCCCGGGCATGTGCTGGATGGTGGAGGTAGTTGTCTGGTGTGGGCACCTTGGGTGTGAGCCGATAGTTGGGAAGCGCGACTGGGTATCCTGTGGATATGGCGAGCTTGCGGGCCAAGGTGGCATGATCAGCCTTATCCTCCCTGGCAATGCCGTTACGATGTCAGTATGTTCGAGGACGGGTGAGGATGGGACGCCTCACGTTCTCCACGCACCCCCGTGGATGAAACAGATGAGACCCTGAGGAGAAGGGTCTCGTGAATGCTGTGGGATATGAATGTCAAATGTCTGGAATGTGCTTAGTGGTGCTGAGGGAAGGTATGAGACACCCAGATATTCGTAGAGTTCCATGACGTTTGCCTCATAGACTGGTCTGGTCATCAGACCAAGGGTTTACCAAGCATAATCTTATGTAACTTTCTTGCAGTCTGGGGCAGAGGGGAATCCTATATAAATTCAAGTCTTAACTGCGCTCACTCTCCCTACGTAAATAATGGCTTTCACCGCGTCCGACATCTGCAAGGTGAGTCCATCTCACCGCGTGTTTCCCCCTCTGAGTCTCGTCGTAGATCATGTAAGTTCAAACGAACTCGACAGTGATGTCCAGCTCAATTGATTCACAAGTCTCGCTTTCATCCTTCCACCGCTGGGAGTGTTCTTCGAGAGGGGCTGTGGCGCTGACTTGGTACGTTTCCCGCAGCCACTCTATACCTTGCCTCACCCCTCGTCCGGCTGCGTGTTCCATAGCTGATCAATGTCTGTCTAACGATTCTCGGTTGGCTGTAAGTACCCCATTCATCCGTAGGATTGCTCTTTCTGACGTACCTTCCGTAAGGCCCGGCGTCATCCATGGTCAGAACATTGATACCATCTCTCACGTTCTTTAACTGAAGTTCCGATAGCACTCTACATCATCTTGAAATACTGAGACAGCATCGCACACCGACCTCCCGTATCGGTTTCTACGCTAGTGTTCACGCATTTGATGACAGACACTGTACCTTTGTATTGCATTTGAATGATGTGTAATGTTCACACGACTCTACTCGCTCTCTTCCTCTTCCTCCGATTCTTCCTCTTCGTCGTCGTCTTCGTCACTCTCGTCATCCTCCGAAGTCACCTGCGGGGTAGCTTTTAAGGAACCAGGCAGTTGTGGTACAACAGTGGCAGGCTTGACATCATTTTCCCCTTCGGCATCTTCCTCGTCCTCCGCTTCGCTCTCCTGCTCGTCGAACTGTTTGATCATGTGAGCTCCTACAGTCCAGCACTTCTTAAAGTTCTCCCGAGAAACTGGAGGCTTCACCCCCTCGCCTTGCGCACTCGGTTTCTTGTGCCAGTTCCGTATGTCGTCTTCCTCTACAATGTCTTCCTGGTAGAGTGCAGCAAGAATTTGTCCGAAAAAGGGCAAACGGTCCGACGAAGCGCAGTACTCCTATGAGACAATCGATATCAGTTATGCTGACACACGTCCGCAGCCCATCATCATTACCTGCAAGATCTCGACGGTCTCCACTGCGTCGACACCGCCAATTTTGTCAATGAGACCACCCCACCTGCTGATCATAGCCGCGATTTCTTGCCGTTGTGGTAGCCCACCGCCCACGACTATCTTTATTCGACTCACAATGGCTGCCACCACAGCCTCCCTGACCATTCGGAGAGGAACGTTGCTCGCCATCCTGAGTGTCTTGAGCTCCACGGCGGCATTATCGACCGAGTGACCCTCGGCAAATGCACGGTCCAGTGACAGTGTGACTTCGTGTTGGAACTCGGAGAGCGCAGCAGAGTCCGCTTGAGCGACGAGGTTGGACGGCACACTCAAAGGAAGAGACGTAGAGGAAGATGTCGGACTTGGACCTCCGATTTGTTCCTCGTCCTCCGAGTCCAACTCGGATTCAGATTCCGATTCAGAGGATGTCACCGAGCCTGAATCCGACAATTCGAGGTCAGAAACATTGTCGCCTAGCCGTGACATTTTAGTAAGCATATATGCTGCGTAAACGGTCATGGGAGCAGAGCATACCAATACGCATGAGTCGCTGGTTGGTGGGGTGCTCGACCTCATCGACGTCTTCATCCTCATCAATCTTGGGCTCAGGCCATATAATCGCATTGGATTCCGGTCCAAGTCTGTCGAGCGCAGCGGGATCCTGATCTAAAAATAAGACATGAGTATTAGACAGACTTTTTTCAACTGGGACTTACTAGCTTCCACTTCCTCGTAGTCGGAATCGTCTTCTTCTTCCTCGCTCTCGTCCTCTTCATTCTTATCGTTGTCGTCTTCCTCTTCGTCGTCTGCGTCATCGTCTTCACCAGCCTCGTCTTCCTCTTCGTCTTCTTCGTCCTCTTCGTCTTCATCGTCTTCCTCCTCGTGGTCGTCTTGACATTTCTTTAACAATTTCTGGAAGGGCTCCAATCTGGCTTGGGGCCCGATGGTGACCCTATCGGCGATCAAACACCCTCGCTCAACCCAACTCGTCTCCTTGATCTGAACACCAGCCCCAATGATGCTATACTCGATCACACAGTTCGGGCCAACGACGACGCCATCAAAGAGATACGAATTTCGAACGACGGAACCCGCTCCAATGACACAACGTTGCCCGAGGACAGAAGCGACGATCTGTGCGTTATCCGCGATCTGGCTCTTTGATCCGATGAGCGTCTGGTTGCCGGTTTTGCATGTTCTGTTCGACGTCGCGAATGAACAATGTAGACAAGGAGGGTCGTGACGTGTCGTGTGCAAACCCACCTGGAGAGTATGACAGAACCGTCCGCTGCAATGTACTTGTTCCCGCGGAGATGCTCGTACGAGTGTCCAGCGGGGTGATTGTCATCTGGAACGAGCGGGAACGTCCATCTAGATAGGATGTCTTTGCTGAAAGCTGAATGAGTGAGAGGACGATAGCCAAGGCAGGGTAGTAACCAACCTGACAGAATCGTAGCTCTTGGTGTCCTTGACACGGGCCGCATACCCATCCTTTGCAATGTAACAATAGATATTCTTCATAAGTAAGTCGGATGTGAGGACGCCGTGTACGAAATCTCTCCGAATGTCTCCATAGTCAAAGTTGTCTTGGAATAGTGACGGGACCTGCCAATCACATGGTCGAATCGGTGGTAGGAGGAACCTCTGTAAATGCACGTACCTCGACAGAGCAAACATCGATGGAACAATCGATGAGGTCGTTCCGGATATCTACTTCAGGATGCTCGGCGAGGATCTCGCGTGGAATGTTGGCGTATTTCTTGGGTGGGTAGCCAGTGACAGGCTCATAATGCAAGCACTCCGACGTTTTCGGATCCAGAACGAAGACGGCAGAGTCACCCTTTGAGCTAAATCCACAAAACCTCAGCTACGACGTTGCAAAGGAAGCGGTGGGAAGACGCACCGAGTCCGATGGTGCGCGCCGCTCTCTTTCACTATCATCGTCATGATGGCGTCCTTGTTCGTCTTCCGACGCTCTTTGTGAGCACGAACGACTTCATCGATCCGGATGTTGCTGACGAGATCCCCTGTGACGAGAACAAAGTCGGAAGTGATGATCCCGTGCGTGTAGATATCTCGCATGGCATCGCCAGGAGAAAATGTCTCCTTGGCAGTGACGATCGGGACAATCTTCAAGCCAGTACTGGGCTTGGACCATTTAGAGTTTCTATTCGGTGGACGATGGCCACAAGAAATATAACAAATGAGTAACGAATTCGGAGGAGGACTGAGATCGCGCAACTTTATCGCTGTCTTGACAAGTTCAGCATGTGAACGACATATGACGTATATTTCCTGCACGCCAGCCAGGGCAAGGCTTTCAAAGGTCCAGTCGAGGAGTGGTGCATTACAAATTGGCAGTAGACACTGGAAGGTGTGATGAACGAGTGAGGTTGCGCGGACGACCCGAGTGACCACTTGCCCTTGGCTTGTGTCTGGTTAGAGGAGCGAATCGTTTGTTGAAACTGTCTGCGAGTACTACGGCTTGAAGGACCTCTTCCTCGTCGACAACTAATCGCTCTTTAGCGACGTTAGAAGACTTTGGAGCCATTCGTTTCCGATAGCGGTGAGATGGCGCGACTGATCCACTCAACCTCCGTGACGATGACGAATCTGTGCAGTCGAGTCATCTCGACTGATGTGATCAGACTCACACCATTTTCTGGGAGCCCTCCAGATTCGATTACACGAAGGACTTATATAACATGCAAAGCTCGATCCACCATACGCAGAGTAGAGGGTATCAATCAGATGAATCGACATTAGCCAGTGAAAACACGGATCGCGGTAGTCATGATGAGAGAGTCGTCAAGTAAAAGCAGACCACATCCAACGAGTAGTGTAATAGAAAAGAAAGGCAAGTCATAAACAAAAGGGGGAGGAATCCACAGCCACGAGCGGTGTAAATCGTCCACGAATGGCTAACCAGAGAGAAGATAAAATTGAAGCTCGTGTCGATCGTGAATGCCGCTAGTTGAAAATTCGTTCATGCAGCGGCAGCGATGACGGGGGCAGCAACAGGAGCGGGTTCAGATACCTGGGCAGGCGGCTCCGTAGCGGCAGTTGCAGGCGCATCCGTGGCGGGATTCTCCAACGGTGGAAGAGGAGTCGGCTCATCAATCACGGGAGGGTTCTCGTCAACCTTGGCAGGCGCATTGACTTCTTGTTTCTTCAGCTTGAAGAAATCAGTCACACGCGCTGATATACGGCGGCTAACTTTAAGGGCCTTGGCATCCTTTTCCTTCTTTTCCTCAACCTGAAATATCCGTCAGAAATGAATGCATATTGCCCCCAATTTGTCAATTTGTCTATACCTTTTCTTCCTTGGGAGCCTCCACAGCGGGGGTTTCAGCTGGCGCGGACTCGGCCGCAGGCTCAGCAGGGGCAGCTGGAACATCCTCAACAGCAGCAGCAGGTGCTGTCTCGGTTTCCTTGACAGGCTCAGCTGCGGGCGCCTCCTCTGCAGCAGGAGCTTCCTCTACTCTGGCAGGTTCCTCAGGCTTAGCTTCGGCAGATCCCTCTTCGGCAGCGGCAGCAGCAGGAGCAGTGGGTTCTGCCTGAGAGATTGTCACTAAAATGGGCATCGGATCAATCTGGGATTACTCACATCATCCTTCTTCTTTTCCTTTTTTGGGCTCCTAGGAGCCTTCACCCTCCTCTCGACCTGCTTCTTGGTTGCGTTGAAGGGAGCAAGAATCTTGGAAAGAAGCCCAGGGCTCTTTGGCCTGTCCTCCTTCTTAGGAGCCTCGGCAGGTGCATCCTAACAAAGATTTTCATGAGGATGCCATGACGTCTCGGGAGAATAAAAGAGCTTACGGTCTTGGCTTCTTCCTTGACAGGCTCGGCAGCAGGGGCCTCAGTAGCAGGCTCTGCGGGCGCGTCAGTGGTAGCCTCAGCAGCGGGTACCTAGGAGAAAACGTGTCAACTTGAACGCGACTCTGGTTGCGTGGAGGATACTCACCGCAGCTTCGGGCTCTTCTTCCTTGGGTGCCTCCTGCGGGAAAAAAAAAAAAAAAAAAGGATGAGAGAGTATGAGAAAGGATGAAAGGACGTACAGTGACAGGAGCGACCTCAGTGGTAGGGGCAGGCTGCTCAGCAGCGGGAGCCTCGGTGACGGGGGCAGGCTCAGCAGTGGGGGTCTCAACAACTTTGACTTCCTCGGTGGGGGCAGCAACGGTGGCCTCGGTAGCAGACATTATTGCAAAAAATGCGAGTGTGAGCTGAGGACAAAGGATTAAAAGGAAAGTAGGAGAAGGGTGGATGAGACGACGAACGTGAAAAAACTATAAATGACAAGGGAGAGAAGAGCGTGCTACGCAGCGCTGGGCCGTTGGCTAGAGAGAAGTAAGAGAGAGAGGAAGAGAGATACGGTTGAGAACAAATTCGCGCCCCTCTTATCCCTATTTGGCTCCGCTTACGGCGCCAAACAAAACACCTAAACGAATTTTTCAGGGGGTTGTCAGCCCACCCGCGCTTTGTCCCTGTTTGGTGCGTGGACGTCTCACAGCGCTTACACGACGGCAAGAATATTCACGAAATTTGGTGAGGCGTTGGGGGCTATCGACGGGCGGGTGGTTGAGGGTTCGTTGATGCCGGTGGTCCGTGCGGTGGCAGATCGCGCAAGGCAGGCAGAGTATCACCGGATCACGTCACAGTCCCATTCATCCACTTGCCGATCGTGACATTTTCAAATATTTGCAATCTCGCACTTGCACTTGGCGTGGTCTGCAGACAGGAGTCTGCTCGGCGGAGTACCACCTGACACCGCATAAAACATTGTGGATAGCGAGCACTAGGACCCCTTTGACGAACGACACTCATGACGACGCCAAGTGGTGAGAACACCTGTGTAGTCATGGTTATCTGCTGATACGCTCGACAAATTCTAGTATCTGCACATGTGGTCACTCCATTGCGCCCGTGCGTATTTATTACAGCCGTGATCCGGGGTGAAAGTTGAAAGCAGCTATGTCAACCGCATCCTGCTTATCCTACACTATGACTCTAGCACGACTCACGTAGGCTCACCACAGGAAGCGCCGTCTACAAGACAGTACAAGTGAATTCACCATTTTTGATACAGTAATTCACATCCACCGGATCTTTCCTTGAAACGTACCGTCGTCTCTCCGGAGCCTTACTTAATTTCACGGACCCATAATCCAGCTTCGTCCTCGGCCCCTCCGGCTTCGGGTCCTTGAAATCGCACCACTCCCGTAGTAGATGGCGCTCCTTGCGAATGTGTATGACCGACCGTCGGCAATGTTCGGCTGTTTTACCCTCGGTGAGAGTCGTTCATGTTTCCGAGTCAACTTTGCGTCAATCTCATCTCTACTATTGCTCTCTGGGTCTGAGAAACAGCATCTGTCATCTGATCATCTTCACTCGGATGACCCCAACATTTGTATCATGTCCATTCTACATCAACATGCAGCATACATGGCGGCAAGTAGACGTCGACCCATAAACGCAGAGTTCTTGGGTATATTGTCCCTACTCAGCCTTACGCCGTGGAGGAACTCGAAGACCCTTTGCCTTCATCTGTCTTCGTTTTCCCTCTAAGAGTAGGGGGGAAAAACCAAGTGATAAACATGAGCAAAAGATGGATTCCAACGAGAGCGACATGCGAACCTTCTATGAAGGGTCTGTCTTCTTCTGAATCAAAGGCAACGTCTTCCTCCGCGATGGGCAACTCCACACTGCGTTCACCTACAGCCTTGCCTCCCGTTTGAACTTTTGAACGCTTCTCTACCTTGAACTTGGCAACAAAGAAGCCGTCCATGTTGTGCATATGGGGGTAGAAACGTCGCGTCAATCGCACCGATGGGTTAAACATCTTCCCGCGATACTTTGTGAAACCCTCACGCCCGAATTCCAAGCCTGTGTCAACGAGTCTCACGTTTGGGCGCTTACGTAGAGCGTAGTCCACAACGGCCTCATTCTCATCTACCGTGACGGAGCAAGTCGAGTAGACGAGATAACCGCCCGAGTTGGACTCGGGAGAGACGCTGTCAATAGCACACAAAATCAATTGCTTTTGTAGATGGGCTAAAAGTTGAAAGTCGCGCTCAGACTGGAATGTAGTTTAGATAACGTTTATGAAACCAGACAGCCGACGTCACCTTGTTGATCTTGACGCTCGAGTCTTTGCTGATGACCCCTGTACCACTGCATGGTGCATCTAGGAGCACCCGGTCGAACCCACCCATGACTTTGGGAAATTCCCTTCCGTCGTATGAGCAAATCGTCACGTTCCTGCAGCCCATGCGATGAATGTTTGCCGCAAGACTTTTCGTGCGAGCCTTGGTTGCATCGTTGGCAAAAACATGGCCCGTATTTTGAAGAAGGGCAGCGATGTGAGTCGTTTTCCCCCCGGGTGCAGAGGCCATATCAAGGACCCGCTCGTTAGGCTGTGGAGCGAGGGCAATGACGGGAAGAAAGGAAGACGCTGCTTGAAGCATGTAATGTCCGGCGAGGTACTCGGGAGTTGCACCTTGAGATGTCTCAGGTGAAAACACAAACATACGAAGCATTCTACCACCACCTTACCAATCGGTACGGAACTTTCGAATACTTGTAGCCCAACGTTTGTCCATTTTCCGATGGGTTCAAGGTTGACCCCTCGGTTGACCAGTGCTTGGGCTAAATCGCGTCTTCGCGTCTTGAGGGTATTTGTGCGAATGGTAACTGGTCGTGGGACCTCGTTTGCCTCAAAAAACTCGATGGCCTACTTCGGCTTAGATGACATTATAAGGGAGGGAAAACAAAGATGGCACACCTCTGCCACTGGAAAGAGCTGGAACAACTTTTCGGCCAAGAAATCGTTGTATCCGTAATAATTCGCAATATCTGAAAGCAGTTGATCTACATATTCTGATCGTGATCTGAGAGCATAAGTCAGTATATTACAATGCAGCAATCCAAGACGACAGACCTGTCCTTCTCCGCCAGTTTTTTAAAGTTACGGAGTACTCTGACGCAATGTCGCATTCGACGTTGTACGACCTGCACGTCAGATACGCCTTTCTTTTCTTCTTCTCTCTCCTCGGCAGTCGGTAAGTGGAATGGTTCGCCCTCGCCCTCGCCCTCGCCCTCCTCCTCATCTTCCATACCTGTCTCCTCCTCCTCTTCTTCTACCAAAGCGGCATTCTGTATCTCCTCCATGTCAAGTCCAGCTTCGCGGGCAGCTTCAGCATCCAATGCACGCGAGAGCTTTTCCATCGTAACATGCTCGTCTTCCTCTGCGGAATCCTCGTCCGATGACGACCACCGTTCGTTTGGTTTCGAGGTGGATGCATCGGTTTCGGGGGATGTCCCTCGTGATGTATCAGATGATCTGTCTAGCTCTATCACAGGTTTTTTGGTCTCCTTGGCGCGCTTTGCGGCTCTGGGGAGGGTGGGTTCTTCGAGCTCGACGTCTGCCTTGCGTTTTCCGAGTTTTTTAGGTGACGGCCGAGTTTCGGGATCGGGGAGGGGTGCTGGCGGACCCTGCTTGTACTTTGCTCTTCTACCTCCCATGACGTTGGTCTGGTGATGGCTAAATCACCTGGCACCAGCGACGAACTGAAGGGTAATTAGTAGATGTGCAGCTACCGTATTTTTTCTTCTTTCCCTATTCGGAAGGTGGTAGACTATGCATCCGCTGGTAGCGTGTGTGCCATGGCATTGCAAAGAAAAATAATACAACTGATCAAACAAGACAACTGGTGACTCGTTGAATCACACGTCCTTCTTTCAACCAACCCTGAGTCCCAATGCAAACCCTGCCACGAACGACGCCCTAGGTTGGAAATCAGCCGTCAAGAAATTCAAGATCCATTTCCATATCGACCGCACGGTCGGCGGTTTCTTGTTTCCAAACGCGTCTGTCGTGTACAACAAGTTCTCGAATCGAGATGCCATGCGCGCCCAGTCCACCTTGACGAGAGACACGGAACCAAGATACTCGGGACGCATGGCACTGCTCAGTCGGCGTGACAGAATTCGAGTGGGAACTGGCCTACCTGGAGAATAACGAATAGCCCGCCGAGGAAGAAGGCAACCATGCGTGCGCTCTTCTTCACGAATACGCCTGCGCAGAGACCACAAACGGTACCAAATGCCAGCTCGTACGTGTTCACAGACGACTTTGGAGGAGAAGGAATAGCTTGGGAAGGTGGTACATCTTGAAGTAGACACTGTCAGGACTCTGGGAGAGGATCATCCGTACACTGCACTCGCCATCACAGTGAAGCGCGGACGGGGATGTCAAGGACGAGATTCCAAGAGTAGCACCAACGATACCAGCCGTGGACAAGAGCAGAGGCAGACTGCGTTGCGTGTGTCGTAGAACGGCTATCCCTGTATCGAAATGCGCCGCGCTCGTGAAATGGACAACATTTCGCTTCGAAACTGCGAACGCCCCGGCGGTGGATGACCTCATGAACGTGGCGGGTTGGACAAAGCATGGTCTGAGGCCGACGCGCGGAATAAAGGACGCCATGGTGCCGTGCAAGGATGTGCTCCTGCTGACTCTGAGCCGAATACAGTTCCGACCACGTGATCGTGACTACAGCATCCTTCATTCCGAAGGGCTCTTGTCACTTGTGCCGGTGCAGCTTGACCAGCAACCATCATGTCTGACCAGGACTCAGCTGAGCAACAGCCGCTGCTCCCAATCCCCTACGGCAATCCCAGGTCCAGAGCAAACGGCGCCTTGTCCACCTGCCGCGAGACTGTCGCGTGTTTCCTCGAATCCCGGCGTTTACATACACTCGTCCTGACATTGGTGCGGTTACACATACGTCTTCGCTTCACCCACCCTCTAAATTGACACACCCTGCGCACTCAAGATTGCTATTGATGCAGGTTGTGTTATTGCAGACATCGCATATGGTTTCCTTGTCGACGGGTGTGCAACCCCAGGAGGACCAGAAGGACCAATTTGGCTAGAGGTCATAGCCAACATATCCCTTGCTATTACCACGTTCTTTCTGCTTGAAATACCTCTCGCACTTTGGGCTTTCGGGATTAAATTCTACCTGCCTTTCTTTGGTGTTCCGCACGCTCCTTTGCATCTCTTTGACGCCATCATTGTGGTCATTACATGTGTGCTTGAATTTGTGCTAAAAGGCAGAGAGCGGGAACTCGTCGGGCTACTCGTTATCTTCCGTCTATGGCGACTCGTCAAGCTCGTCGGAGGTGAGATATCCAGTTTCCTCCCTTGGCTATTCGTTGGCTAATGGCTCCCGAACAAGGAATCACCGTCGGGGCGGGAGAAGTCGAGGAAGAAGTCCTTGAAGAACTCGAACAGACAAAAAGGCAGCTCGAAGGCAGCACTGTAGCGCTTGCGAAAGCTCGTGAGGAGAATCGCAAACTTCGGGCCCGTGTAGTATGGTTGGAGACAGGAGGCTCCGAGGGATGTGAGTTATGAACCTGGGGAATCGGTAACCCCGGATGTACTCGCGGATATATAACAGACGGATTTGCTATCGGTGCTTATTATCCTTCGTTCTGAATGGACAAGCTTGGGGTATTAATATTAAATGAATGCTGTGATCTATTCTACACCAGTGATGCAGATTCAAAGATGCTACAAAGCTCGAGCTCCCAGTAAGCTATCGCACAAAATCAACCTGCCTCAAAGTCCCAGGATGCCCTAATACAACTCAGCCTGCCAGGTTAGACAAGAAAAAAAAATCATGTTGAAGGAATCGGCTCTGTGGACAGTGATTCCTCTCATAACGTCCGCGCGTACCCAATCAGACAGACGAAGACGTGGGATAGGGGTGGGTTGGTGGTCCCCCTCGGGAACACAGTAGATGTTCGCAGTGTCTGGGTCGAATGCGACGAATAGGTCCTCGTCGTTTCCGGCCGTTGGGCGAACCAGAGTGGGGACGACGCCTCCGCGCCCTAGTGGATCGTGGATTGATGATGACTACTCTGCTCTATTGCGCTCTCTCGCTGCTGGCTCACCCCGGCCTATCACAAAACTTCTCCGACCTCTCGATATCCTCTACCCCTCTCCCTGTACTGCCACACCATTCGCTGACCTCCACGGTACGGAAATCTCTCGATATCATCACGACGTGTTTCGATTGGGTCCTCAGCGGGGGAGGCAAGACCACGGGTGGCTCCCTGCGTTTAGGCAGCGACTTTGCAAAGGGGTTGTCAATGCCACGGCGAGTTATTTGGAGGCGAGCCCAGGCAGGTCGAGTAGAGTCAACGGACTGACGGCCCCTCGCGAACAAGACGGGGCCAGACGATATGGGTTGATGCTCGGTGCGGGACAGCTTCTCCCACCGCTCTGCAACATACTTCGAGACAG
>JBBPNB010000351.1:0-21313 GCA_038090635.1 Rubroboletus satanas
AAAGAGCGGAAGATAATCCAGACCCACCGCCAAGAGTAGACATTGACAAACGGTGGTCCAGCCGATGTAGTGTCGGCACCATCTCCCATCTTGTCGAGGGATCTTCAGACGACATCAAACATGGGGATACGATCGCGGAGAAGGAGGAGGGAGGTAAAGGCGAGGTCAGTGAAGAGCGCAGAAGTCGAGCGGGAGAGGAGATGGAAGGAAAACTCGGATAGTAGTCACAAGGGTTATCCGGACCGGCTCGACATTCAGCCCATGTTAGCTTAACCTTATGGCCTTCCCGAAGGGTAAAACTAGTAAATGACATTGGAACGTGGTGTTCGAACCTTTTGGAGATGCCGACCAGGACGCGCAAACATTTTTCCTGTGGATAATCAAATGGTGAATTGCATGGTCAAGGCATCTAGTGGCAAACGCGATGTAAAATGAATACGCAACCACGATACCACTGGCGCATGCGCCGTGTCGGTGCGCGGCCAATAGGAAGAATCTCGCCGTCCGTCAGTTGGCATGTACTCCAGCGCAGTAACACACAACGTCGAGTCTGGTTTGAACGCTCCAAATCAGTCCAAGCCAGCCTCAGCGCCAGCTCTTGGCATCCGCAGTCTGCATGTGTCGAAAAAGTGTTCGGCACACACATGCACACAGCCTAGGTTCGCTGACGAGAACCATCATGATGGTAATGATATTCCCATCGACGTTTCTGGTTCGACTTGGACGATCGGGTCCGACTCGCTCTCTCTGTTCAACTTGTCAGGTCACTACGACGACGACCGCCCCTTGACGGATGTAACTTACATGATGCATGTATCCGGGTTCCTCTGACCTGAGGCCCAGCCACCCGACCCGTACCGTATGTTCAATTTCCTGAATGACATGCGGCGACTTTTGTGCTCCGGAGTAAAACCCCGAGAATGGCGAGCGCGTTGACGACTGCCATCTGTCGCAGTGGGTCAGTCGCGAGTCTAGGCTTACCAAGTAGTATTATATGTCAGAGTCATCCATGGTCGAGAATCGGTTGCCCAGGGTCTCCTGCGTCGGTTGAGCGTCACGGCGCGCTACTGATAGTACAACTCCGTCAGAGGGTCACTGCGAGATTGAAGCCCGCCTATCAGTCAATGCAAACTAATTTTATACGTACTACGCCTGAGACAGACTGAACGATTCACTGGCAACCCAATGTTGAGTAAAGTGTGAACGTTTATCTTTGATATCATTGACAGTAGTTCATCCACGTACGAAATGGGTGTATTGAGTGGGGTGTTCCTCAACTACATAAAGAGGAGGTTTATGTCGACAAATAAACAGGACGTAATAGAGTGGTGGTACTTTTCTCATACTTAATCTATGCAATGCAAAGTGATGTAATGCGGATAGCGAGAATGTGGACAAATGCAAACGAAGGGACGGCGAGAGGGCCACACCAAGATCAAGCAAAAAGGATCAACGAGCCGAGAACGAGAACTCAGGGAATTTAATCCTTCTTCTCCTCCTTGTTTTCCGACGATGGCTCGGAGGCAGTGTTTGCAGCGTTTTCAGCGTTGCGCTTCTCGTAGACCTTTTGGAAAAGACCAAGTGAAGCTTGTTGGGTCTCATTGACCTTCTCCCGAATCTGGTCCGCAGTAACCGAACTATCGCCACCCTGGCCCTTAACCGCTAATTCGCGCAGTTCTCCCACAAGTTTGGTGACTTTCTCTTTCTCTGTGGCGTCAAGCTGATCTTTGAACTCGTTCATGGCTAAGCACGAAATTATGAGCACCCGTGACGCTTGCAATAACCACGAACTCACCCTTCTCTGTGTCGGAGCAAACGGATTCACCCTTGTTTGCCTCCTCGATAAGAGCACGACGCTCCTTGTCAGATTCGGCGTACTGCTCAGCATCTGACACCATGCGCTCAATATCCTTGTCGCTGAGACCTGACGAAGAGGCAATAGTCATCGATTGGTCCTTCGCGGTCGCCTTGTCCTTGGCAGAGACATTGACAATACCGTCTAGAAAATGGTCAGCATACGCCAAATAAAACTCGTCATTCAAACTAACCAGCATCGATGTCGAAAGTGATCTCAATTTGAGGAACACCCTTCGGTGCAGGAGGGATACCAACAAGGTTGAAGTTACCAAGGAGTTTATTGTCCCGAACCAATTCACGTTCACCCTGGTAGATCTTGACCTCGATAGCAGTCTGACCATCAGCGGCAGTCGAGAATGTCTGCGACTTCTTGGTAGGAATGGTGGTGTTGCGGTTGATAAGTTTCGTCATGATGCCGCCGAGGGTCTCGATACCGAGCGAGAGTGGGGTAACGTCGAGGAGCAAGATGTCAGTGACGTTGCCGGCGAGAACACCACCTTGGATGGATGCTCCAATAGCAACTGCCTCATCAGGGTTGACGCCCTTACTAGGCTCCCGACCGAAGGTACTTTTCACGGTCTCGTTGACCTTCGGCATACGAGTCATACCACCGACCAATATAACTTCGTTAACTTCACTAGCTTTCACCCCGGCGTCACTGAGGGCCTTCTTGCAGGGCTCGATAGTGCGCTGGACGAGTTTGTCGACGAGGTTCTCGAAGTTGGCTCTGCTGAGTTTCAGGTTGATATGTTTGGGACCAGATGCATCGGCAGTGATGAACGGCAAGTTGATCTCCGTCTGGGTCGTTGACGAGAGTTCGATCTTAGCTTTCTCCGCAGCCTCGCGGATTCGTTGGATGGCCATCCGATCTTGGGCCAGGGATATACCTGACTCCTTCTGGAACTCCTTCAAGATATGGTCAACAAGAGCAATGTCGAAGTCCTCTCCACCGAGATGAGTGTCACCGTTGGTTGACTTGACCTCGAAGACACCCTTTTGCATCTCTAATATTGAGATATCAAAAGTACCACCACCAAGATCGTAGACGGCGATGACGGATGAATCTGAGCGATCGAGACCATAAGCAAGAGCGGCAGCAGTGGGTTCGTTGATAACACGGAGCACGTCTAGACCGGCGATCTGACCAGCATCCTTGGTAGCTTGCCGTTGTGCATCATTGAAATATGCAGGCACAGTGACCACAGCATGACTAAGCGCATAATGTCAGCGCTCTTTTGACAGATAGATCACGATGAAGGACATACTTGACTTTCTTGTTGAGGTATTGCTCCGCGGTCTCCTTCATCTTCGTAAGTACCATAGATGATAGCTCTTCCGCAGACTGTAAACAATGTCAATACATTTCATACTCACAAAGATATCCACTCACGAATTCCTGTGTCTTGTCACCATTTTCAACTCGGACTGCCGGACGAGCGTCACTCTTGGCAACAACATGGAAGGGCCTACATGCCGAGTAAGATGAAGGGAAACCCTTTAAGAGGTATGTATTCACCAGTGCTTCATGTCGTCCTGGACCTCCTTATCCTTGAATTGGCGACCAATCAAACGCTTGAAGCCGAAGACGGTGTTTGAAGGATTGACAACCGCTTGCCGCTTGGCAGGCAGACCAACAAGGCGCTCTCCATGTTTCGTGAAGGCCACGACAGAGGGTGTTGTCCGGGCACCCTCCGAGTTTTCAATGACACGAGACGACTTCCCCTCCATGACGGAAACACATGAGTTTGTCGTACCCAAATCAATACCCACGACGGGTCCTAACATGAACTCAGGTAAGACTTAAACAATATTCAAAGGAAGAGACTACGCACCATTGATTTTGGTGTTCATGTTCCTCGCGATCAAGGATCGAGGAATGCCCTGAAAACAGATATATGAGGACTGAACGACTGGCACGGAGGTGGAACGCACGGCATAGTTGCCTGAACGAGTAACGGCGGCACGAAGGGAACGAGCTGCAGTGAACATGGAGGAAGAGGACGAACGTGAGGAGAAAACCACTGCCGGCGTAAATTTTTAGACCCTCCGTGAGCTTACGTCAGCATTGGTTGCTGGAAATTCCCACGGAATCTCCCACGTCGCGTGTTCGAGCCACGCAAATGACGGAAGATTTGCTTCAAAATTTGCTGTGACGGTCATGACCATGGAATTCTTGCTGGCAATGGGACACAGCGAGAGCCATTTGAGAATTTTGCATTTGTTGCAACAGATACAGTGGTCGTTTGGCGAGATGGTTCACCGATGATGCCGAAGCTAGTTCAAACTCCCACCACTGCTTACGTCCGTACGATGTCGAACAGTTCTCCCAAACGAATCGGCGGGGAATACGGAGCAGTACGCGCCAACATCGATATCGACAAACTGAATGCGTATCTCGACGCTCATGTCCCCGCTATCAGCTCCCCCGTAGACGTCCAGCAATTCAAAGTATGCTCTCGGTTGTTCCAAGTAGACCTGTATCTGACCTTCTGTCCAGTTTGGACAGGTATGCCTAGTCGGCTTCATTCGACGTTCGACTGAACCACAACCGAGGTTTTAGTCTAATCCTACCTACTTCTTGACCGATGCTAGGTTCGTACCGCGAGTCAATATTCTGCTACGCACAATATTCTGATGATCCAGAAGACAGAAGCGTTTTGTTTTGCGAAAGAAACCTGCAGGCCAGCTACTCTCCTCTACCGCTCATCAGATTGAGCGCGAATACCGAGTTTTGAGTGCCCTCCATAAGCACAATACCAAGCCAAGCACCAAACCTTGGCAGGTTGTCCCTGTTCCGATACCGTATGCTCTGTGCGAGGACGTCAAAGTTATTGGGACCTCCTTTTATATTATGGAATATTTGGATGGTCGAATATTCACTGACACAAGGATGTTCGAAGTATCCCCAAACGACCGGCGTGAATGGCGAGTGAATCTTTATGGCTCGCTATTCATGTAGCTGAGAATAGGAGCCGCTTCTAGTTGGATTTCCGCTGTGCAAGCTCTTGCTGCGCTGGCGTCCCTTGACCCCACCGGCATAGGTCTTGCTAATTTTGGACCATCCACGGACTACTTTCCGCGCCAGATCAAGTCATTGACCCGTGTTTCAGAGGTACAGGCCCTGGCCGTCGATGTTGATACTGCAAAAGCGACAGGAAAAATACCGTTTTTCGATGAATTGGTGGATTGGTATCAGAAACACCTCCCAGACGAGAGGAAAACTGGGTTGCGTGTCGTTCATGGAGATTATAAGCTTGACAATTTGATCTTTCATCCGTCCAAGAACAAGGTGATAGGAATTTTAGACTGGGAGTTGTGCACTCTCGGCAGCCCCGTAGGTCGCCCTGCACTATCGATGCGGCTAGAACATAAATTGGGTTCTAGTTGGCAGACCTTGGCAATCTCACGCAACCATGGACGATTGACTCCAAAGATCTTCCCAACGATCCACTACTCAACAACTACAACCTAATCAAGGCATTTAAGAACACGATGAAAGACGTACCGATACCCTTGGAAGACCTGGAACGCGAATATTGTCGCCTCACCAATCAAGCATACCCCATCGAGGAGATGGTTTTCGTCCGTAGTTGGATGCTCTTTCGAGTGAGCTCAATTATTTAGCCTCTGCACGCCGCTGTCTACAACACACCTGCAGTTGGCGATCATCTCGCAAGGGATCGCAGCCAGGTTTGCTAGACGCCAAGCCAGTTCGGAACACGCGCACATCCACACTCGGCTCTTTCACGTAGTGGGAGGTCTCGCAAAGGCCGTTCTTGAGGATGAGGGACACGTTATCGGAAACAGATCCAAGCTGTAGATCATCGTCGCTGTAGTTATGGAATGTTTGTTTTACGAATAGTTGTTCCTCTTTTTATTAACGAAGCCCTTTATATCATCCATGGATGGCCTTTCGCCAGGGTTCTGTTTCCAGCATTTCTCTAGCAAACTCCAAAGACTTTCTCTGATATCGGGTCTGTAATCATCGTACGTGAGCCTCCTATGTCTTTTTGTGATATGGATGAACACCGCAGCATCGTTCGGAAGATCGTGGTACGGTTGCTTCGCCGAGAAGATCTAATGGTGGAGTGTTTCTCAAATGGTGGAAGAGAGTAGGTCCCACTGGGACATCTTACCTCTGTCGCTGTGATCCCGAATGCCCATACATCAGTTGCAGTTGTGGGTCGGATTGCTGCTGAAGTAGGCGGCTCGGCCAGAAGTTCAGGGGCCATGTATCGGACGGTGCCAGGTGTATCCTTAGTAGTAAATCCTGACATTTCCAACACAATAGAAAGACCAAAATCCGCTAGGACTGCTCGTCCACCATCGTTAATTAGGATATTTCCCTGTAAGGATTCCAGGTCGCGATATGAGATCACGATCAAAGGTCGAGGTCTAACATACTGGTTTGATATCTCCGTGAACAACCCGACAGCCATGCAAGAAAGCCATACCACTGGCAATTTGGTACAGCTGCGACACAACCTTAAATGCTTCCGTGTATAATGAAATTGTTTCGGTGACATTACCAGGTCCATCTTGCCGCGAAGTGTAAGGTTATTGCTTGTAGCATACTTCTCCACACTCCCCTTTTCATAATAAGGCGACACTATTGCAGGAGCTGAATGGCGGGACATGTCGGAAGTGGTCATGATTCCAAGGAACGGTACGATATTGTCATGATCCAATGTAGTCCAGAGCCTTGCTTCTCGGAGGAGTTTCTGTCATAGGGACGATAACTTTGGCCCGGGATCTCAACTTGAAGGGCCGCCTGTGATTGGTCGACTGACCTCATTGAACCGCTTCGCCTCTTCAGAAGTGAAGGCACTCCTAATAACTTTGATGGCGACCTCGACCCAGAAGAAGTCAACGGTGATCAAGGCGATCATCAATTCAAAAGAACTACCTTGCGGGTCCTCTCCTCCGGATCAATGTATTCCCCGAGCCAGATGTCTGCATGGTGGCCGGCGTGACTGGCATGTTGGCCAGTTCTGCGAATCGCAGAGGTGAGGTCTTTGAGCTGAACGTTCATCAGCGCCATGTCGTTCCTTGAAGCTCGACCGCCGGTGCAGTTCTGCACAGCTAGGGACTGTGAGCAAACCCGGTGAGCGCTAACTAGTACGTTGTTCGCCGGCCCGGAGAGACACTCGAGGCTTGAGTTGGGCCGCCGGCCACAATCTCGCACGACAAGCCAATTCAAGATTAATCAAACGATCAAGATTCAAGACGAACTACACTCCTGTCAAATCCACAGCCATCAGACATGCACCTTCCTCGTCTCCCTCGGGGTGCATTCCATGATGCTCTTCCAAGTTCTACTACAATGACTCATTCCAGCCGACCCTTTGTGCGCAAAGAAACCGATAAATAATGATATCCCGACCTCCAGTGTGGGATCCTCGTGTCAATCCGTTTGTGAGCTCAACTGATTCCTACTTCTCAAAGTGCCATGGGGCGTGGGAGGCCTGGCCGCGGTGGTTTCCGAATCCCGACTCACGATTTTTGGACCCGTCGGGCAGTCATTTCCTTTCGAACATTCTTTTGCTTAGTTATCTTACCCCGGCGTAACCGATCTCAGTTCGTATGCGAGTACCATACAACTCGGATGGGCCTGTCGGGTCCAGTCTTCTCTCGTTGAACATTACGATAACCAACATCTGGTAGGAGTGCATCGGTAAAGCGTATCGATCTATCATCCTAATTTGTGTGTGCGCACGGCGCAAGCCTTTGAACTTTTTCGGACTCTTCCCCCATTGTTTAGGTCGAGATCTTGAGAGTCAAGACGCGAATAATGTCGTACACGAGACCCTCCCCACTGTTTGGTTTCAATTACTAGGTATAGCCTACGTGGATGTGCTGCGGCCGTCATTGGGGCATCGCTTCCCAAATATTATTCTCCTGGCTTCGTAGAACGGAGCATCATGGAATACCCTATTTGGATACTTTTGAAGAAGCTTTGAGAGTCCCACCATCTCAACCCGGTGATAATCCAGCCATGGAGTATATCTGCTCTATCCGTCATTGTTTGTGAGTCTGGTTAGGCAACAGAAGTTGGAAGTCAACTGCAAATCTCGACAGGGAGAGCGGAGGGACCAGGTTGCGTATTTATGGGACTCGCGAAGGGCAGCGTTGGTAAGGATAATTTGATCAAACCAACTTAGGACCCGGTCATGGGCAGATCTAGGTTGGTGGTTACGGATTCCCAACGAGCTGGTCTTGGGGTTACGCGACACGGGACTTTTGGTGATCAGCACCATGCACTTTCCCATTTCTCGTATTCCATGATACAATTCCAAGTTCCGACCCGGTTGGGCGGTTCCAGTGGGTTCTTCATCAAAGTGGAGCCGGTGAGTAAAGGGTCATTCCAACGGTTCGTCTCATTCCCTATATATCTTTACCTCCAGTTGTCTCACCTAGCGTTACCATCTCAGTTCGGGTGTGCCCACTAGATTTCTGTTCAGAAGTATAACCTAGAACGAAGTACGTGAAGTGACGTCGTAAGCCCTCTCATTGTACGATTCCCACATGATAGCCAGCGTGGAACTGCTGGAGCTGTCATTCGTAGATATCGTTCCTTACTCCATTAGGTCCCTCGGTTGTCGCCGTTCTCAAAAACGACGCTACGACGGTTCCTTATCTGAATCATACCATGGGACTGTCTCACGGTAAGTTACAAAGTACACAGGCTAATCCAATTCAAGTTAAGGCCATTATAGCTCCGCAGAACGAAAACATGACATGATAACCTGCTTCAAGGGATACGTTCGAAGGGGCTCGAGGGGGGGGGGGGGGTTCCAATGCCACTTCAAGCTGGTGTCAAGCCGGTCTGTTGGGTATGTGTATCTCGACAGCGAGCGAGGCGACGAGAGCTGAGTCACAGATTTCTGGGGCATGAACGGGCAGCCTGATCTGATCGGTCAAAGTTATGGGCCAGACACGGACGTTGGTGAGTGAGTACCGGGCCGCTGCGCCCAACTTTGCACACCAAGGCTCTGTTCGTTCTCACCAGATCTATCGCCGACCATTATACCTGCCTCATTTCCCGCGTCCTATGATGCTCTCTAAATTTCTGTCAGACTCATCACAGAAATCTATCCTTTGGTGAATTCGATTGATTTACTCCGGCTAGGCTGTCACCTATTTCCGCGGGGTGCTCCACCTGGCAAGGTTGGGACTATAGGCTAATATCCCAACTACCGCACACCGTATTAGTGTTCTCTTCTACCAGCCGCTAATCGACCCCTAGTCCTCGTTTCAATACTCGTTCTGTATCTATGATGCTAGACAACAAGTACCTCAATGCTCTCGCCCTACGCATGTCCATGAGCAATCCTTGTCACAACCCACGAATCGGTACAGGCTCCCCCAGGATGGTGAACAATCCCCATCACCCGTTGCCGCAAGCAATAAGTGCTACTTTGCCGATGATAAGAAATGGAAGGCGATCTTGGGTTAGTTTTGTAATTCCCATGCCGCGATCGTCCCTGATCATCCATGTAAAATGTAGATTGTGGAATTTTCGATGATACTGTTGTCGGGATCGGCTTTTGTGGTCTTGCATACATCGACCAAGCCCTTAAATTGGATCCAAAGGAAGGATCCTCTTCCTTGAACGTTGAACGAGGAGGTGATTAATCAGCACATCTATCGTTCTAATGTCATCCAACGCAGCCCTCTGGTTCCTGGGTCATTTCCAGGCATATGCGCTGTCCCCATGATGGAAGTTAACTGATAGTTTCCGTTAAAACTTCCCATTACCATTCAATCTGCTGTTAAATGACGCATCGGAAACGTACCATTGGACGTTGACATCCCAGACGTTCCACAGTGACATTCGGGTTTGTCCACGCTGTCATTGGTTCGAGTGATAAATTGTAGGTAAGGTTCTTACAGTCTTTTCAATCCCGGATAGTGGGGTTCACAAAAATTTGCTTGAACGTGGTGAACGTGCTCGTTCCGAGAATCGCAAACACGACGCGATCAAAAGAGGACCTGTATCTCGCTCCCTTGCTCGTCAGCAGGTCTGCCCAAATCCTGGCCACCATCCTCACGTTGTTCCGAAACACCCCCGTACCAAAACTTCCCAAAACGAGATTCTTCGCCCCTTGTTGTTCCATCAATGATAGTATCCTGCCCATTCTTTCCCTCATCGTCAACTCTATCGTGCTCTCGACTTTGGCGGAGTCCACATGTCCACCATTTTTGTTCCGGACGTCGCCCGCATTGACCGCAACGCTTGTAAGGATATCAACTTCGAAAGGGGTCACCCAATCTCCGGCATCATTTCGAAACACGACAACGGAAGGGGTGTATATCATTGCATGATGGTAGGATCCACCCCGACGATCGCGGAGATGCAATTTATAGAACTGCTGGGCAGTGTCCGTCATGAGGGAGGGGTACAGTGTGGAGGATCGTGCGATGGATTCCTCCTGCGCTTGAGCGCCACCGAGAAAGCCACCGCCTGGGCGAGTGGCTGAAGCAAAATTGAGCACTGCGATTCTGCCAAAGCTAGTCGAGCTGGATAGGGTGTCACATAGGAAGCGAGCGCCATCGAGTGTTGAGATCTCTAAAATCGAGATCTCGGTCTTCGTCGGGGGTAGCATGGGCACGTCCAAAGCCCATCTGGAAGAGGGGAGGTCGTCGGGTGGATAGTAGCGTGTGTTGTGATTGGAGAACCTGACTTTCGCGGCCAAGTCAAGGTAACCGTTAGCAACCGTGATGGAGCCTGCTTCGATGGCTCTCAGAGTGGTATCCGCGATGTTTTTGAGATTATCGCGCTTCTTGGCGGGTTGATTGGCAGAGTTGGCAGCACTGACGCCTGCTGTTTTTGATGGCACATACATGTCTTTTGGGCAGTGCCACTGAAACAGCAGGGTGTGGTAGGATATGATATTTGTTGTCCTTTTAGGGCTCTGGCGGTGTGCTGACTCGGTCTTTGACTTGGATCAGGTAAAATTGCGACTGGCCATTTGCATCAACGTTGGTTAGAAATTCTCAACGAGTTGAACTGGGACGGACGATTCTCGTTATCGACTGCTAAATTGTCTCGTAGATCTTGTGATGGTCACGTGCGAGAAGATCACACACTCCGTTCCGAAAAGAACTACAACCGCGCTGCCATGGTATAGCCTTGAATCTTGATTGACTCGTCCTTTGTGCACGGGCATTGGGGCACGCTCAAGAGCTCAAGAGCCTGCCAACTCGCACACACGGCCTGACCTTGGCTTGAGGGAATCGCGTTTTCCACCATTGTCTTTGAACTTTCGTCGGTGGCTGGCATAACCCAGATCCTGCACACTCCTCAGATGCCCAATTCCCTCACTCGTACAGCTGGCCTGAAGCTTGGTCCAATCGCTTTAGAGACTCTCCTCAAGCATTACTTCGATCGTGTGAAGAAAGAAAGGGCGGGAGAAGATCTCCCATTCACTCAACTTCGACAAGACGAACTCCTCTACGATGAAGCATTTAATATAGCCAAGGCACGTTCCGCCATGTGTCCATCTCCAGAGTTTTCTTAATGTGGCGCTCACAGAGAATCCTTGACGTTGCGGCCCAGTGAGTGACTAACCTTTGCAACCTCTCGCAAGATCTACATCTCATGGGATATAGCCATTCAGTTGAAGAGCTTCAAGCATTTTCTAATACCCGGACCCCATCTCCTCCTTGGGTCCATGTTGTACGGGTCACTGTGCCCATGTCGTGTTGTGATGAGGCGGCTACATTGCTCATCCGGGCTCTTGGGGGCGAGGAGCATGCGGCTCTTCTACTAGGCGGTACCAAATGGTGGCAAGTGCGTAGTGTCACTGGGTAGGTCAGACTTGAGATATTTGAGTTGTAATTAACGGTCCCCGCAGAATTTCTGGAGAATGGGTGACCGCCCGAAAAGACTGGGAAGAAACCAAGAAACGTCGGAAGGCCTTCCAGAAAAAGAAAACAGGAAACAGTGACTCCTCGCAGGACGCGGTCAACACTCTACCTCCCTCGATCTCAGAGTCCAGCAACACCTACGACGAGGACGTGGATGACTTGCGCTGTATATTATACACTCATGGAGGGGGCTATTACTTCGGAAGTCTCGATCAGGAGAGGTAGCTTGTTTCGCAACTTGCTCCACTCGATGCTAAATACACTTCATTGCTCAGACATTGCCTTCAGCGACTCGCAAGAAAGACCAAAGGTCGAGTGTTCGGTAGGTGTTCCATGTAATTAATCTGCCATGATAATAGCTGAACAAATTTAGCGGTCAACTATCGTCTCGCTCCGCAATATCCGTTTCCTTGTGCACTTCAGGATCTGGTTGCAGCCTGTAAGTGCGATCGACGGTTTGTCTGCAAGGACTTACCTCGGAGAATTCCATAGACCTATATTTGATCAAGCCTCCTCCTGGAGCAAATCATCATCCCGTGAAACCGTCACACATCGTGGTCGCGGGGGATTCTGCGGGAGGTGGACTTACTCTTGCTTTACTTCAAGTGTTGCGCGACACTGGTCAGCCACTACCCGCCGGTGGAGTTCTGATCTCACCATGGTGTGATCTAACACATTCTTTTCCGAGCATTCACACCAATACTACCACGGTGACTTTGAACCTGTCTTGTTATCATACTATCGTGTGAACTCACGGGGTCCATCAGGATATTCTTCCTTTGTATGGGTTGTCTCTCCACAAGCCCAGCGCTTTATGGCCCCCGCCGTCAGAGGAAATGACACACAAAATTCATACTGGGCTTCGGCGGAAAATACGACAAATTGTCCGTGCCACTGTCACTGGGAGCAGAGCTGGTGATGCAGCTGCTCTGGAACTTACGCTGGATGCATTAGATGGCTCAAAGCTTATCCTCAGTGGTGACGATGAGAAATCGGTCTCAGGTGACATGCCTATAGATGTCGGGGCAACCGCCTCACTACCCCCAGTCGACGAAAAGGAGAATCAAACTATCTTTCTTGAGACTAAATCCGGGGAAAAACTGAAGATAGACTCACAAATCCACCTCTACACTCAGAATAGCCTTCTCGGGCATCCTCTTGTCAGTCCCGCCCTTTCATATTTGGGCGGGCTGCCCCCTTTATTCTTCATTGCGAGTGACAAGGAGGTGCTCAGGGACGAAATTATCTACTCGTAAGTTAATTATTACCGTCAGGCGGGGATCATGATCGAGTCTCCATTTTTTTAAATCAAGAGCGCATAAGGCGGCTGATCCCCCTAAGTTTCTCCTGAGAGATGAAGCCCGTTCACTGTATCCACCATTGGTGGGTATAGAATATCGTTATGGGCCCACGCAAGTTCACCTCCAGGTCTATGATGGTGTGCATTCAGCAAAAGGACAAATGCAAACATGGACTAATCTTCTCATAGATACCGCGCATGTTCTGCCGGTCCTCTTCCCTTTTACGACCCCAGGAAAATACTGTTATCGCGCCATCGCTACTTTCGCAAAGCACGTTACAGGAATGTTACACCCAATGAAGCTTACGCCGAGTTCCTCAGAAGTGATTGCGCTAGCTCCACACAACTCGTTCAGTAGTCCCGTGAGCGAGGATCTCACTAGCGGTACACCTTTCCAACAATTTTCCCGCCCGTTCTCCAGTGATGTTGTAAACGAGTCCCCAGGCATCCAGGGTGGTTCGCACAGCACTCCCGACTTGCCGACACCTATACCAGACTTGTCCAATCTACGTCCATCATTCTCTTGGCCGATATTCTTCTCTTCCAAGATGAAACCCCTACGATCATCAATGTCAAGGTCTACCTCAGAAGGACCACTCAGACGAGGCAAAAATAGCTTGTTGCGTTCCCAGGGTGGCCAAAACATGGGAAGCCCCGGTAAACTGCGACGGCGTGTGTCCATGACAGATATGACTGAAGTCCGCTATGCTGGAGAAGCGAGTGTTTACTACAACGAGGAGGTAGGTGTTGTCCCACAAGCTATAGCTTTCATTTACGCGACGCCGTAACGTGCGTCGCATGAAGTTGACGTTTTGTATTTGCATTTTAAATTTCGGCAGGGCCTTCTATCGTGGAAGGAAGGCATGATTCGCGAGAGAGTATCTACTCAGGGCATAATCAGAATTCTGGAGCCCACCGACACGATCGATGCTTTCCACGTGCCACCAGCAATCATCGGGGTTCTCTCGGAGAGGGCTGTGCGTCGTTACCTTGAAGGAAAAGCCCTTTTCGACCAAAAATACGCGAAAGAGGCACTGACGATAGAGAAAGAGCGGAAGCGAAACATAGACCTCGCCAGAAAGGACATTACCAGAAACTTAACCCACTTGCAGGAGTTGCAGAATGGGCGGGCATCAGGAAAGCAAAAGGAGACATCCCAGGCATTCAGAGATGGGCTGGAATCGTCGACTGGAACATGGGGGTGGGCTTGGGCAGATGAAAGACCGCCACCTAGCAGTATTGTCTCCAGACGCGACACAGACGAATCCCGCAGACTGGCTCGCATCGCTGACCAGTCGGTCCTACAAGACGAAGCTCACATGAACAGCAATAGCCTCTGGGGCGTCATCGTGAATTTCCTCACTACGTCTCCACCCAAAGAGCACCCTGCCTCCGACTCAGAAGCTGTCGAGCCCCCCGTCAAACGAATGGTAATTAAGAAGAGTAAATCCGTGTTCGCATCACTTCGAATTCGTGAGAGGCAGCCGAAGAATTGCAGTTAGCTAGGCATTCCAGTAAGGCCATCCAACTTCATTCAAGTGTTATTCACTGTTGTCTTCTAGGGATTATATACGATATTTAAGAACACGTTGTACACAAATACCACAGTAACGTATTGGCAAGCGGAAATTACTACACGAACGCAGGTCGTACTGGCAGTTGTTTATCCTCAGCGTCTTGTCGCCTTCCACTCGGTCGCAAACGCGTATTTTGACAGCGGGTTCTGAAGTGTAATGCATAATGGACGACTTCTCCATTCTTCAAACTGGAGCTTGTGGCTTGCCCTCTGCCGGTCATTTTTCCGAACGTTGCCGGGGTTACCAACGATGTCCACAAGTGATGATCGACTGGCTACATTGTCTTTGCAGAGGTCTTCTGGATGAGAATCCACACTTTTCACCCATAGACATCATGACAGTTCCAAATCCGATCCCGGATCAAACGTTGGAGCTCCGGCTTGTACATAGTTATCCTGGCTCATTGACAATGATGCATTGATGGGTCCCCCCTCCTCTCTACCTCCAGGGAATTGAGTCTGGCACTGAATCCTTCACTGGCTTTGCTGGGTCCTGACCGGTGACCAACAGCTACACTGTCTCCGTTACCACTGCCAGCTTACATGCTGAATTGGTACCTTGGATTTTTCTTTCTGCCTGGGATTGCGGTCCCGGCTCAAGGTCCTGTAACTATTTGGTGTTGATGTTATATGAAAAAACTTGGGTTTGGATGCGTGCATTGACTCGGTGTATTGAATTCCTTGGCAGTGGGAGTCATCTTCATTGCTGGCGGAATCGTTCAGGGGTTTATTTGACTTATATGGGACTGTAACGCCGTAATGAGAAGTTGCGCGTTATTGTCTCGCTCAAACCGACTCTGATGACCAGCCTGGTTCGTCGCAGTGTGCGCTGCTTATCCCCATGGTTTCACAATAAGCACTACAGCCAAGGCATTTCGCGTCTCCATGTTCACGTACTTCGCGATGCGTGCGCAGCGCAACTTGATTCTGCCGGACTTTCTTTTTGTCCAGTATATCTGGGCGGGTGAGGTCGATGAGGAATCATAAATACGCATTCAGGTCACCACCGGCGTGCTGTGACAGGGACGTTCCTCACAAAAGGACTGGCTGGCTCAGTCCCAACGTTTTATGCTACGTTTTATGCTGATCCTCCTGGACCAAGCTCCCTAATATCCAATCACTGGCATGACTTCACGAACTCCTATCCGGTTAACGCCTTACCGCGGACCACTTGCGACGCCCTCAACCTCACCAGAAAGCAGCCCTACATTGTCTACGCCACCCACCGATATTTCCCATTGTTCCACAGCATTCAGACAGGCTCTTGATGCTGCTGTCCTCCAACACAGGATCTCTACGCTAAGTCCGCCTACGCGACATCAACCCCGGTCTCGTCCTTACCGTTGGAGGCGCGAAGTCACCAAGCAAGGACTATTTGGCCGTAGCACTCACCCTTGCCCGCTCAGCCTCATCTTCGATAATCTGATCTATTCGGCTTGCGATCTTGCAAAATCTCTCACCGGGATTGTCACGTTCTGTTTATTAATCTGGGGACTCCTTGAATGGGTAATTATCCGTCTATTGGCAGTTAATGGGGCAGCTGAATGGCATTCTCCAGTCCTCGTATGCATCCGGACTACCTCGACAACCAAATTTGCCGGTACCAATGCCACGGTTTCCCCTTCCATACCCCACGAGAGCTCTGCGTTGCCACGTGAATCCTTCACTGTGTGAACCAAGAGATCAGCATGTTGCTGTTTTACAGTTCCTTTCTGAGCAAATTCAACACGCGAGGGCTCTGTCATCTTTGAGTATTAGCCTCGGTTTACCTCTTCGCGCTTTCTTCGAGGCACATCGAGCAACGTAAGTCGTTTGGTCATCTCATGACAGCCCACAGCAATGACGCCACAACAGTATTCCGAGGGTCATAGTTCGACGCAACCTTACCGAGCTACCTTATCTCGTCCAAGAAGTCGACACATTGGCAAATCTGACAGAATTTCTCGATCCCTCTCTCCTCGATTTCACGTCTGGCAGTTTCATTGGCAGAAGTGTACGTTCATTCCGTCGAGTGGGCGACCAACATTTGACACCCGCTATAGTTAACTCTTGCCCTGGACGAGTTGGGTGACCTCATCTCTGAACCTATCATTTCACATGGTTCCTCAACACACGGCGAGCATCAGGATGCACATCTACATGCCATATATTGGCGTACTACCTCAAACCTCCTCCTGGAATACTCCGCTGCACGCCCACGCGCTAGAAGACTGTTGCAGCAACTCCATGCACTTCATCGACAACTGTCGCCACTGGTTTTGGGTCATCACACTCGTGGAAGTATCGAGAGAAGGTTAAACATCTGGTGGTGGAAAAGCGATCTTCGTCATCCTGCCACCTCCACCGACGACGGGACGGAAGCGTTTGTGACTGGACTGGAAATAACGCTTCACAACGTTCACCGGTTGGTCGCTTATCTCGACTGGATCACCGAGCAACTTGTAAGTGTCTGTCCGTATTCCCAGGTTCGACATTGTGATCACTTGGACCTGTAGGCTCAAACGACCTTGAGAGACGTATTGAAGATACGGCATAAAATTGACTTCTCATCATGTACGATGTCATTGGAAGAACTGTTCGCTCAGTCGAAACCTTCTTCACCAAAGAAGCTTTGTTTCTGTCTGGACGACTACGGGGTTAGGTCCACCCGACCAGAAAGACTTGAGATCACGGTTCCAGGTAGTCCCACAGTGCGCGCAGGACGTTGATCTTGGACATATATATGTTAACTTATGCTTTATATTGCTATTGGAGTATATTATCAATAAGTAGTATGTACACGAATTCGAATCATGTATTACGCCTCAGAAATCTATGGACATAGGCATTCCAAATCCCAGCTAACCTCTCTGAGAAGTCGTCAGTGCACTTTGAATGGTTTTGGATCTGCGAACGGCATGCATCGATGCCGCTGAAAAGGCTGCTTCAAAATTGTTACTCACCAAGTTGCGAGTCGAGTTTTTGCAGTTGATGTTAATGTTGAACGTTTTTGAGCCGTTTGCTGTTGTTCTTATACTATGTGGTAATGCCCAGTCCTTAACCCATTCACTGAGAGGATGTTTACCACATATCCAAGTCGTTCGTGTTGTGAGGTCGGGGAGAACGTCTCTGGAATAGCCGGTATGTGGACAAGTCAGGCTCCGTACGTGTTCTCGGGAAGGGGGTATATTAAAATGGTTTACTCCATAGTAGCCTATTCTGGTGGAGGGTTGGTTATCAGTTGTTCATGGCGATGCAAATTCCGGGCATACGCACGTAGTGGTACGTTGGGATGACTCTGAGACTGGGACTTGAACTCACCGCGTTCAGCATTGCAGAAAAGTACGGTGGGGCACCTGTCACACTCCAAGGAACGACCTTTATTGCTAGCCGCCCTCCATTAAATCACAGGCTCCTAGATGGCCCGCACTGCGTGGTGCATCATGATGGTAACTTAAGAGCCGTCAAGCGATAACATTCATGACATACATACCGTCTTTGCAGGCGTGTATCATGTTGGCCGATAGACTCGGTTCCATACGTGTAAACCGGACTCGCACCGGCGGAACTCGTCAGTGCTCTTTCATCTCCGAGCTATGTCAGAAACATATTTGCCCTTCTTTTCTGCTTCCTCGTAGGCATCTGCGAGTAAGTTGGCGACTCCTATTCCCCACGGCGAAATTCGAGACGAGCCATTGAAAATTGAAAAGGGGACAGAAGCACATTGAAAAGGAGTGCTAAAAAACAGGCCGTGCCCTAGAGCGTCGGGAACGAGACTAGCAGAGGATAATGCAATTTGTCGATGCCGTTATTTAACAGAGCCACCCACCATCGCGAGCAGTGCGACTATATGGTCGGAGATCCCTATGACAGGCCCGACCAGAGGGACCGGCTCAGCTCAGTCGAGCTAGGGAGTTAATACCGAACACTTATCGAATCATCAATCACGAGCGGGCGAGTATTGTGTGAAGTTGCAGGCGAAATCGGCGCACTCTTCGCCAAGAGTGCTGTGCGCGGTGCTAGGACGTTCGGGGTATAGGCCGATTGTCGATTGGGAATAGAGAAAACCATAATATACGGATTTACAGTAAGAGCGGAAGGAGCGAGAGATACCCAGACAACCGTTCATCGGTCCAAGGGCTGGAACCGGGTGTAGTATTGCTTAGTTTGCGCTTCCACCATCTCCTGTGTGGATTCTGGAAGGTCTTCGACAAAACGACCTGAATGCTTCTTCAGTCGTAGTAACTAATCACGAGCCAGAAGTCGACGCAAACCTGGTGATCCCGCGAACAATGCCAACGCGGGTATTACAGTATTGGGTGGGACGACGGTGTTGTCTGCAACCTGAGCACAATCTTTGATTATTGTGAACTTTCCCTGAATGGTGACCTTGAGAATGAATCAAATGACCAGCGAATCTGCAAGCTTACGATGATACAATTCTTTCCAATGACAACGTGATTGCCGATAGTTGCTGCTTCAACGACGGAGTTGGCGCCAACATGAACGTGATCTCCAACCTTCATTGGATAATAATTGAAATTTCCGCGGTACGTTTTATAGGGTGGCCTATTGGAGAAGTTGAACATCTTGCGTGCGTGTCCAATGGAACGGAATGTCAACAAACCTCATGATGCAGCCATCGCCAACCAGACAGTATCTTCCCAAGGATATGACTACTGCATGCCCTGGCCCGGTTCTTCTGAGGTCCCCTCGGATAATTGCACCACTCGATATGATCGTCTTGCCACCGAGGATAATGTTTTGCGGTCCTGCGATAGTGGCTCGTCGAGAAACCTTATTACCTGTATCCTTTCAATCCGTCCAGATGGTATCCATCAGCAAAAGAGGACTTGTTCGTACCGTTTCGATGAACTCGGCTTTTGAGTAGTAGACGGGTGCATCCATGGCCGGCAAGACGCGTCCGCCAATGATGTGCCGTATATGTCAAGGCGCGGCTTCGCCCGCTGTCACAACCACCTCCGATGTCGCCTGCCACGACACTGACAATTGGCCAAAGCCTATGTCGAAGAGCAATACTGCGCAATTTCGCGCTCGGCACCGTTGACGACCAATGTAGACATTACTCTCGTTGGATGCGCTGTCACAGCTTCGCGACACAACGACTTTTGGCTGCCCCCGACACCGTACGGTTCGCGCCGGGTTGGTCATCCTCTCGACAATTGTCCCAATCAACCAGAGCATCACAGAGCGCCGGTGCACAAGCCAGTACATTAGACCCTCGGGAGGACAACCAAGCCCTATCGTATCATGGACCCTTGACAAAGACTTTCCGCCGTCTCAAAATATTCTCGCTAGCCTCGCTTGGCCTTACATTCACCATGGCGCCATTCCTTTTCATCGTCGAATCATCTCTTCCTCTGTCGGCGCGCATCTTTTTGACGGCCACTGCCATATCGACCAGCAGCATCTCTACGGCGCTCGTCAGCTGGTGTGGTGCACCGTACGTAGCTGACCTCCGTCGACTCACCCCGGCTGAGAATGAAGGCATCGAAGGGGTCGAAATGACGACTCTCACGCTGACACTGAAGAAGCTCACCACTCGGGTCTACGATTCTGACTTTTTGGTGGAGACGAGCCGCCCATTTGCGAAATGGGAACTTCCTCTGGCGATACAACTACCTCCTCCCGACGAAGACATCATTACAGCAGGAAAAGCTGGTGCCCCAGGAGAGGAGGAGACAGTCGCAGAGACGCTGGATGATAAGGGTAACGTTATCGGTCGTTGGATTGTGAAATGGGGCGAGGGAGGTACTGGAAGTTGTCGGGGTACTGGCAAGGCATTACGGTGAGGCGTATGTTGCTCGATTGCTACGGCGAACTGATAAATACCCCAGTTACTTCAATGTACATGAGGAGCTTCTGTGACAGACCGACCGCACGTTGTTTCTGTGTCCGTGTTCCCTAAATGTGTCACTGGTTCGGTATGGAATTCCGCATTGATACCTCAGTGACAAGTGCAGGTAGCAGTACCCCCGTCGAGATTTCTCGAAGCACGGCTAACCATTCATGTTGTCCAGTTCCAGTTCATCTGCCGTCAATCCGTAATAATTTTTACGCAAAAAGCTTTTTCTTCTGATGTAGAACTCCGTTACGGTCGCTGACACTTGCTACCGGATCTGTCTTGTGCCCTAACTCCGCCAGTCCAGCCCCCCAAGTCCTACATAAGTAAGGTTTCATCCCAACGATCATCGGCCGCCAGCTTTGTGCAGGGTTCCCCCATGGCCGGAAAGTGGACTTTGGCATCGACATCATGACTTCGCCGGCAAATCTATCTTCTTTTGCTGATTGCAGGGCCGATGAGCAGCGAACATGAACCGACGGATCGCAGGTGCTCACATATGGCAATCTTCCGCGTGTACCATTATCATTGAGGTGATCAGCGGGACCGATTATGGCCTAGCCTCGGGGATATGGATATCATTGAACCAACGTTCACACCCGCGATACGTTGTACGAATACCCGGCTACAGCTTCCAGCTCTCAAAGAGCGACTTACCCATTCTTGGCCTCAAGAGTTTGACTGACACGAGGCCAACGGTACCAGGTTTTGATCTATCCCTCATCAGGGACCCCTTTTATTTCGAGTGCGTATCTGATCAAACCCTACCTGCCAGCTGCAGTTTGCCGTCGCTGTCATTCTTAGCAGCGTTCGGAGTCTGAATTTTGGAACAGTTAGCATTCAGCATATCTTGTTCTGCGAGCTTACA
>JBBPNB010000352.1:0-21236 GCA_038090635.1 Rubroboletus satanas
CACGTTTTCTGGGCTCACCGATCCTGCCATTTTTATCGGTCGAGTCGATAAGAAAGGCAGGTTGACTTGGTCTGCTCCACCGCCAGTCATGGATCTTTCCTTGAAACTTCACCAAAAACCTTCGCATCAGAAACGGTACGTGACGTTTTAGAGATCTTTTGCAGCGCATTCAATCTGTTGCACCCATATATAGCGGTGATTTTTCGTTCGACGTCGATCTTGTGGACATCACACAGTCATTTAGCTTTCATATCCGAGCAAAGGCACCCAAACCTGCCTCGAGTGGCGATCGAGAGATTTGCTTCGTGCAATATGCTGAGAGCAAAGTCTCATTCTTGCAGTTTCATACACCCCTCAAGGTTACACTTAAACGTCAAGATAATGCGGCTGCCTTGATCAGCTCTTCCGCGTCTCCTGCATTGCCAGCGGGTGAGCTATTCACGACGACATTCGTCCAAGACACCGAGGAATGCAAGTGGGTCCTTTACCTTGGCAAAAATCCAGTCGCAACCGTGTTGTACACGGGTCCTCGTGAACTCATTCAAAAAGCCATGAAAGTGAGTACGCGGCGCAACCGACTCAGAGACATAACTCACCGCTTGACAGCTACAAATCGCTTATCCGGATGATGTCTCGTGGTGGGATGGTGAGGTAAGCCGTCAACATTATCGCGGTATCATACCCTCAAGGCCTCATCGCCCCCTAGGTGTATGAAGTAAAGGCGTTCTCGTATGCTCTCACCAAAGTGCGTTCGAGGCCCTGCGCCGTTTGCTGTACGCTAATACATACCACCATTCCAGGAACAGATCGCTTTTGAGATACAAAACTCAGAAGCGACGACGAAGTGAATTTCGAGACAATGTCACTAAAGTTGGCTGTCCCTGGCACAGAGAAAGGTCGCCGTTGTGTACCGATATTTCGCTACTTTGCCGTCCAAATTACCAGTACTTGTGCAATAATTTGGTGTGGTCGGTTCGGACTGCGGGCGAGATGCACGGTGAAAATTAGGTCAGCTCGGCCCAAACAAACGCAACCGAAAGGGAATTGTGGCTGTGTAAATCTTTCACATGGATGACCGCGTGCTGTTACTGTAATTTCTTTTTTTGAAACTATTTATGTCCCGTTGGAATGCTATATACTTGGGACAAACCAGTAGCTAAGACAAAGGGACACCTGTGCCCCGTTGTTCCCGCTCCGTCATGGTTTGAGACACGCAGACCAATCTGCAGCACACCTGTGAGATACATTACATGTGAGAGGGGCCCGGGCCAGCTGACAGTGTGCGATAGGTAACAAATACCCGGCCGCTGTGGTACGGGTGGAATAGGGATGCGGCACGAAAGTCGAATGATATATCCGGAGGGATGGGAAGAGGGAGGTTAGATAACATTGAGGCGATGGGTGAAGAAGAAAAGACTACTGGGGTAATTTGATGGGCCCGTGAACGTCGAAAGGAGGTATGTATGTCGGATGCATACTAACGTTCGAGCAGGTCGTCCCGGTAACCCAGGGCAGTCAAGACCCAACACGTGGATGGTTCCCTGCCGAGTCCTCAGGATCCCCTAGTGCACTCCATGGGCAAGTGCAGTTTCCTCCGTCGATCGTCATGTGAATTCCTTGTCCTGCTAGTGAGTTGTGTGGTCTAATTGAGTGTGGGGCGAACTTGCTGTTTTTTTTTTTTTTTTCCACATCCGATATCGTCTCCCCATCCAGACCTCTCATATTCCTTCCAAGTATTCTTCGTGCATCACCGTCCACTCCGTCCAAGCAACCATCGTTTGCTGTCCTCGTACATACTGGCCTATCTCGGAAAGTCGACGCTCCATCCCGATTTCCAATGCGTCTAGACTAAGCTTCCGCTATTCTCAACGAGGACTCGGCGGACGCCATCACAAACCTTTGACCTCGGGCTCGAGCAGCGATTACTGTACTAGTCTCCTCAAACCAGACCTAATGCTGCGAAATCAGAAGAGAACCAGTCTGATGACTCTGATCAATCAAGCAGCGACACGGAACAGAGGGATAGACGGAGTCCCCGCGGACAAACTGACGCCAACGAAACGCTGTCATGCAGATGCCTGCCACACCGAACGCGTAGCTTCAAAACGCTCTCATGTCAACAGAGATTAACGAGGGGGAACCATGCGTGGGATTGACGAGCATCGCCACGACAAACCCCCCAAGGACCGCGACGTCAAGCACTATATCTAAGACTTGCTATCTTTATCGCAGGACGACGCGTATAAAATATGTGGTTCAGGATCCAAATCCAACCCTAGTTGCAGGGACATCCAAGAGTGTAGATCCCATTCAATCAAAAAACCACACCATTTTCAACCCTTCTCGGACGGCCTGACAAGGGAGTATAGATTGAAGTACGCAGCGTTAACATAGAAAAACAGATAAACGCTCGAGCTCCAGGCAGGAGTACTTTGGAGGAAAAGGTAAAATGAGGCTGAGTGAGAAAGGGAGCGCGGAATTAAAGCACAAGCACCACGATAAACCAAAAAACCGGATCAATGTACGCATCATGTCGTATCAACTTGCAAGGGAAGGCTATAAGCGTTGTGGTGGTAAAATGTAAAAAATAGGAGGGTATGAAATAAAAATGCGGGGACCAAAGGTATCAAATAACTTCCAGCGTTGGAGGGCCCAGAGGGGGCACATTCAAGCAAGAGGACATCGCACAAAAAGACAAAAAGAAATGCTGGGGAAATAACGCAAGTAAGGGCAACACTAGATCCCATAAAACAAGACAAAATACACATTTTTAGTTAACGAAGACCAACACCAGCAGAAATGAATCGCGTCCTCGGCGAGGAGCACCAAACGTCCAGGACAAGAAGAAACGTTGGAGGCGACAATACCAAGAAGCCCCTTACCCGGCAAAGCCAGCATAAGGATCTACGGATGCGTAAGATGATGTGTATCTCTTCTCAGCATTCGTTGTTTGCATGACGCTGACATGAACGGGAACGGGGGGTGACGAGTCCAGAGCAGAGATGGTTGGGGTAGGACTGGTTGGAGTATAGAGAGTTCTCCTGGAGGACCCGTTGTAACTGAGGGTGCGCGCTGGCAAAGCAATCGAGGAGGTGGGAGGGGATGTTATTTTGCGCGTGGCGTATGCTCGCAACATCTCGTCGGGCGACATCATATTATCGGGGAGTGTCATCATACCAGAAGGAGGTGATGCAGGCGCAGGGTGGACGGGGAATGGAGGCATGGGGAGATCGACACTTTGTTTTTGCGGCAAAAGGTAGTCATCTCCAGCTACCTCCTCATCGCCAGTGCGCATCACTACACGCCGGGTAAACATCGGGCGAAAATCGGACACCAAATACACTTACTAGAGAGCGAGGGCCAAACTTCATCCATGTTGGAAAGCGATTCTGCTGCTTTGTCATCTTCCATACGGGCTTTGATATCTTCGGCCGTCAAAGAAAGTGCACCCTTGGCCTGTGTAGGAGACATGTCGCCAGTGTCATTCCGAAGTGGGTGAGCAGGCATCGGGAGAGGGGGAATAAGTGACGACGCGAGGGACGAGCGGAATGCACGACTCGTTGTCGTAGTACGACGGGAATCCATAGATGGACGGACGTCAGTAGCAAACGATACCCTAGAGACACGCTCGCCAAATGCCGAAGCACGGATACCAGGACGAAGCTGACTCATTTGAGCTATATCGATGGACTGTTTCTCCGCACTCGCTGAATCGCCCTCAATAGCCATGGTACTGACGGGGCGGATAGCACCAAAAGTAAAGGCGGACGAACGGTTCCCTGTGCTCGAGACGGCCATGCTGTTGCGAATCGCAGCAGTAGCACCAGCGGGGGTAATCGACTTCCAATCGCTAGAGATGGTCGACATGCGTTTGTCGACCACCTCGGAGAAGCGTCTGCGTTTCTCTTTGCCCTTGGCACGCCTGATCTTGATGTAGACGTAAATCCCGATGGCGATGAAAAAAAGTGGTATGAGAACCCCTGCTGCGATTTTACCTTTTGAGAGAGAACTGTTGGTGGGGAAATTGTTGACATATGTGACAGTATATGATGGGCTGTCTAGGCTGGCATCAGCGGGCGTGGAACCAGAAGTGGGAGCGGTGTAGGTCGCGGTGAACATAGGCCCAGCGGGGAAAGGACTGAGAAAAGGTTGGGTGCCAGAAGCGACAATCGAGAGCTGAAGAGGAACCGAGGACGAATCGTTCCACCACCTGGGCTCGAGGGTGGTCTGGTAACTACCCAAGGCAAAGTTAACGTCTTGCCATTCGTGGATACGGCTGTTGGCGAGGCCCGGGGCGACAAGATAGATATCGACGGCTGACGTGTTGGGCAAGCACGATGTGTCCCAGGAGATATTGACGGGGTTAGCGCTCGAAACGATCATTCCCGTAGTCGGGTTCGTATAGAATCCGCCGGTAGCGCAAGCTAGCAAGGACGCTGTAACGAGTGTGGTGTAGAGACCGGGGATGTGCTACTCACCATTGCGCTTGTGGAGGACATGGGGGGCACCGGCGTGCCCGACACGGACATGAGCAAACCCTCTCTTGTGCATGACGGCAGAGGCGAGCGATAGGTCGATCTGATCAGAAACGTATGTCGGAGGGTTTGAAACCCCTTAAAAAAGTAAAGAACGGCTCCGCAACGGAGGGCGGCCTGGCAGAAAAGAAAGATGTAAAAATGAGAGGAGAAAGGGAAACTTTACAGAATGGCGGGAACGACGACGACGACCAGAAACAACAGTTAGCCGCCTTCACAACCCAAGTCTCATTCGAACTCAGCCGCCTAGCCACCATCACACAGGCACATTCAACATCATTTGCTTGGCAGGCCCAAAGCATCCCTAATACACATGTCAGATCAAACCCCCCAAGCACTCGAGTTCTTACCTCCATGAACGGCCGGAAACGAGGCGGAATCGCATGAAAAAATGGCAGAGCGCGAGGGAAAGCTGGCGGAAACCGGAATTCTACCACAGTGACGGAGGCGATGCCTCGTAGCCTCTGCGGGTTGTCAGGCAGCACCCTCAAAGCACGGCGCATCCGAGGACCTACTTTCACTTCATATCTTTTGTAACTGGGAGCTCCGGGTCAAAGGAGTGAAGCTCCACCAACCATTGATACAGATTGTATTCAGTGTGTTGAGGGGCAAGGTACCACCCAAACTTTGCCAAAGCATTCCTGTATTTTGTTCTCGCATCATCGCTCTAAACTCTCTGTGCACTACCGCCGAGCGAAGCAACCCCTGTGCATTCCGCTGGGTCTGCTTGTCATACCCTACTTGTACGTGTCTCGTCTCTACATCTGCGTTCGTATCTCTTGAAGAACTTGAATTCGCTCCTGAACCAGACGGCTCCTGCTAAGATCCGTCGGAGATGACGCGGTCTTCGGCCTCGAGGATAATCTCCTTTTCTCCGGAAACGCAAGCTCTCACGAGCTTCTCAATGACGGCTGAGGAACATCAATCGGGTCGCTCCAAACCTCGTCGAAAAGTTCAGTTCTTGTATCAGATACTTTCTCACCTTGGGTTCTTCTCGAGATCGCTGATCCGAATACTAACCTGTTGACAGCGACCTTCCCGCAAGGTACGACCATTATTTTTGGTCGGTAGTTTTGTCAACAACACGAGCAACATCAGAATCTAAAGAGTCCTGCATCCTCAGAGTACAGAACGTAACTGTGTTGATCCGGAGAATGAGACGAAGCCATGCGGGTTGTCAAACTAATTCCAAGCAAGGTGATTACATGGAGCACATTCCAGACACGACCAAGATAATTGTTTGCGTCTTTCTTTCGTCAGCATCGGTGAGGATAATCTCCAAACACACTTCCTCGCCCCCAGGTTTCACACCTGATAATTGAGTGTCGAGTCGTTCAAGCCCTCCAGAAGAAATAGCCGCAGAAAACGAAGGAAATATACTTTTTACTGACCACTGCCCCGAATGAGCAATCGATTCTGGGTACACGCCCAGTTCGGGGGGGGTCTGCCATGAGCTTTTTACGACCTTTCAAAGGTCTGAGAGCTAGTCCTGGTCACGAGAGACGTAGCCACTGTCATCCAGGCTTGGAACGGATGTAGTAACAGCCCATTTCTGGCACAACCTTCCTGAGGTGCTTGGCCGGCCCACGGATGTTGATAACCATAATAAAAAGCGTGTTTTTCGAAACATTCGTCCATCCTGCATACAACCAGGTTCCCCAACGAGAGACGTCGACGAATTCATTAATCAGTATTGTTCCTTATCTGCTATGCAAGGTCGAGTGCATGGAAGGCATACAAAGGTCTCTCTGTCCGTGTGATGAATGCAAAAAGCGATTCGTATAAAGTACACGATCCTGCGAATACATTGTTGTAAATTAATTACTTCGAGAATACAACCTGCTACGGCAGACACAACTGTGAGTGCTTGAGTTTGGACAACAGCGCACGTGGAAAAAACGTATGCATCAGAAGGTAGACCCGCTAGGCACCGATATGTACGTAGAGGATGCGTTGATCAAAGGGTATGTTACTTGAGCGAATACTCCTCATCGTCTTGTGCAACGCCACGGCTGCTCGTGTGTGGTCTAGATGTCCGGATTCGTCCAACATATTGTCATAAAATCTCGATGTGATCTCGTTTGTGTGCGCATCATCTACGGCCCACATCGTCCCAATGACCGAACGGAACCCGGCGAACTGCATCGCCGCAGCAAGATGGATCACCTCATCCGGACTCTCCTCGTCACCGACGGTCGTATGACAAGCGGACAGATACGCAAACTTGGCGTTCTGTAAGTCGTATCGCATGATGTTCTCGATCTTCAGTAGTCCGTCACCCAATGCAAACCCGGACTCGAACGGATGCTTCCGATCGGGGATTCCGTGACAGGCAAGGTGAACAAAGTCGTTCTCGTTCAATTCTTCACCAACCTTGGCGATCTTTGCATCCTGGTCTTCAACACAAGTAAGTGTTGCGATGGACTGGACACGCTGTGATATACTCGACAGCTCAGTGTTCACTGAATCAAGTGCGTTCTGTCCCGGAGCCTGCGCTTGCCCAATGATCAGAAAACGATGGCGTTCCATCAATGGATCCAGTGGCCTCTCCTGTCGAGCACGAATGAGGGCTGTCAAGGTCGGTGTATAGGAGGAGATATAAAGATCTGAGAGCATCGGTTGGCCCTTCCTGAACGGGGCGGCGGCATGTAATGGAAGAAGAGATAACTCTGCGGACGGGCACCACCAGATGCGCGATCGACGGGGACAGAGCGCCTGAAGGATGTTCACGATCGGGAAAACGATCTCATCCCAGAGCTTTCGTAGAAACACCAAAATTTCCTTCGTCACATCCCTGGTTTTGGCACGGTGGGTCAGAGAACGAAGTTCCGATGATAGTTCAGAGACGCGGGCTTTCGTGATGGGGAGACCAACATGGACGGGACCCTGATCGGATAGAAGTATCAGTGCATCACAGCCATATTGGCTGGCATTTACGATGATGACCGGTCCACCAGCAGCTGCGGCCTGGAGATCTGAGAAGAGTGGGGGCTGGAGGAAACGAGAGAGGCCAGGCAGCTTGCGAATATCGGCGACGATATCCTGCAATTGGACGTTGAGACGCCACGCCTGAGTGTGCTGAAAATCTGCATTGGGAGAGTCATCAAACACGCTGCGAAGGTTGGAGGCCACCTGGACAAACTTGTCTGCCAATTTCTTGCCTGTATCACCGGATGCTACGACATCGTCAAGGGGAGAGCGAAGGCGGGTTAACTGACTCCAGAAGACACCACGACCTTGTTCAAGGAGCTCAATTGCACTGGTGAGATTGCCATAGCGAAGGCAAGCGGAAAATGCATCGACTGGTAGAGATGTCATGAGCAGTTTGAGTAGTGCAAGATTCTGAGGCAGAGATGGCAGAGAGGCAAGATGCCGAACACTGAGCCGCAAAAATGTTTGATAAGCCAAAACTGTGGTACTGTGTTGGCATTCCTCAGCTCTCTGGATCCACTGTTTGGCACATTCGACGTCAGCAGCAGACACTGTTTGAGAGAGGTCGGAGAGTTGGGAATATAGATCAAATGTTTCTTGGACATCACCGATGTCATGCGTAGCCGAGTACTTGAATCGAGTATGGAGGCAGTGAGCAAGGCTGGCCAAGGACACAGCTCGATGAGGGTGCCCCTGGGGGCGAAGTTCCAATGCATTGCGTTCGAGGGTAAGCGCCTCCTCAAGGTCAGACTGCCTTCCGAGCTGACTGAAACGTGACAGGAGGCAAAGTGCAATCTTGTCCAGTGGATCAGCTCGATCAGGATGACCCTGCGGGCGAAGTTCCAACGCACTGCGTTCGAAGGTAAGTGCCTCCTCGAGGTCAGACAGCCTGGCGAGCTGCTTGAAACGGACATGGAGGTAACCAGCGATGTTGCTCAGTGAATAGGCTCGATAAGGATGCCCCTGCTGGCGAAGTTCCAATGCATTGTGTTCGAGGGCAAGCGCCTCCTCAAGGTCAGCCAGCCTTCCGAGCTGCTTGAAACGGCTACAGAGATAACTGGCGATGCAGCTCAGTGAATGGGCTCGATCAGGATGCCCCCGGGGGCGAAGTTCCAATGCATTGCGTTCAAAGACAAGTGCCTCCTCGAGGTCGGACAGTCTTCCGAGTTCCTCGAAACGGGTATTGAGGTAATTTGCGATGTTGTCTAGTGACAGGGCTCGTTCAGGATGTCCCTGCGGGCGAAGTTCCAATGCATTCTGTTGGAGGGCTAGTGCCTCCTCGAGGTCAGACAGCCTTCCGAGCTTGGTGAAACGAACATAGAGGCAATTCGCCATGTTAGCAAGTGACCGGGGTTGATCAGGATGCCCGTGCGGGCGAAGTTCCGATGCACTGCGTTGGAGGGCAAGTGCCTCCTCGAGGTCAGACAGCCTTCCGAGCTGCTGGAAATGGACAAAGAGGAAATTCGCGATGTTGCCCAGTGAATGGGCTCGACAAGGATGCCCCTGGGGGCGAAGTTCCAATGCACTGCGTTCGAGGGCAAGTGCCTCCTCGAGGTCAGACAGCCTTCCGAGGTGGTTGAAACGGACATGGAGACAATTTGCGATGTTGCCCAGTGAATGGGCTCGAAGAGGATGCCCCTGGGGGCGAAGTCCCAATGCACTGCGTTCGAGGGCAAGTGCTTCCTCGAGGTCAGACAGGCTTCCAAGCTGGTTGAAACGGATATGGAGGTTACCCGCGATGCTGCTCAGTGAAACGGCTCTGTCAGGATGCCCCTGGGGGCGAAGTTCCAATGCACTACGTTGGAGGGTAAGTGCCTCCTCGAGGTCAGACAGCCTTCCGAGCTGCTTGAAACGGCTACAGAGATAACCCGCGATATTGCTCAGTGAAACAGCTCGATCAGAATGCCCCTGGGGGCGAAGTTCCATTGCACTGCGTTCAAGGGCAAGTGCCTCCTCGAGGTCAGAAAGTCTTCCGAACTGGTTGAAACGGCTACAAAGGTAGCCTGCGACGTTGCCCAGTGAAACGGCTCGATCAGGATGCCCCTGGGGGCGAAGTTCCAATGCACTGCGTTCGAGGGCAAGTGCCTCCTCGAGGTCAGACAATCTTCCGAGCTGGTTGAAACGGCTATAGAGGGAACTCGCGATGTTGCCCAGTGAGATGGCTCGATGAGGATGCCCTTGCGGGCGAAGTTCCAATGCACTGCGTTCGAGGGCAAGTGCCTCCTCGAGGTCGGACAGCCCCCCGAGCTGCATGAAGCGAGTATGGAGGCAATTCGCGATGTTGTCCAGTGAAGAGGCTTGATCAGGATGCCCCTGCGGAAGAAGTCCGAATGCCCTGCGCCCGAAGGCAATCGCCTCGTCAAGGTCAACCATGTCTCCTCTTTGGGTGAACTGGTCATAAAGTAAAAGAGAACGATTATGTAGCAAGTTGGCTCGAATGGAGCGCCTTTTAGGGAGGAGCTGTAATCCATTGCGGCAGAAAGTGATTAACCCGTCAAGTTCAACCATTGGGGCAGAGCAGACAATGTGGATTGATCGTATCCTGTTCAAATATCAGGTCACTCCAACTGACTAGTCTTCTGAATCGCATGCATACCTCTCGTGGGGTCTTTTTCGTCGCAGACAGTGATCGCCGAATGTCAAAGTCACGGTGTATGTACGACTGCGTGCTGCGTGCGAACACCACAAGGCGCCACGTCAAGCGTATGATAGTCTTGCAGAGCTACCTCGACTCAGCGCTAGCACAAATTCTACGCCTACTCATGGCGTCTGTGGGGGCTAACGACACTGATGTTGTCGACTCAGAGTAGTCAGTGCCGACGCCCAGAATTGAGCTATGTCACGCGGAGATCTTCCATTTTAGGTATGTTTTTTTGCGCGCCATTTGTCATCTGAGCTTAGCGCGCTGATTTTGGATGTGTCCAAGTCGAGATGGACGATTTGGACGTTGCAGGCGAAAACCCACCGTCGACGTCGGTTGGACACTCTGGCATCACCCTCGTCCTCCCATCTCTCCGCGCTCTTAAGGCCGCCAACGCAGGGAAAAAGTCCAAGTCCAAGCAGGCCAGCGCAGAACTCGAACAGCGGCCTAAAATTCCGAGACCAGTCAAGCTCAAACCGCTCAAAGAGGTGTTGACAAAATTAATCACGCAGATAAAAAAGTGAGGGTGTAGTCAGCAGTTTATGGGGGTTTACTAGTACTGATGACGGGGTTGGAACAGAAAAGACGATTATGCGTTCTTCATTCATCCTGTGGACCCAGCCCAGGTGCCTGGATATGCAGACGTGATCAAAAGTCCGATGGACCTTGGTACGATGACGGTCAAGGTGATCAAGGGAAAGTATCGTTCCCTTGAGGAGTTCACAGTGGGTCTGATTTGTTTTCACTCCCAACGTCGGCTCACATTTGCACGACAGAACGACTTCCGGCTCGTGACGACAAATGCAAAGACGTTCAATCCTCCTGGATCGATCTACTACAGCGAAGCTGACCGGTTAGAAATATGGGGACTTGATCACATCGCGCGTGCCTCTGCTCATGTGATTGAATACGAGACGGATTGGAACATCGACGTTGAGCAGGACGACGATGGCTCTACTTCGCAACAGCACGTGAATATCAATATTGATGACGAGGTCTCTACTCCGAGAGATTTGGATGGGAGCATTGCTGCTGGCAGCCGTGCACCGTCGATGACACCTGCTCCCGGACAGGCGACAACGCACGGACAGGGAAAGAGAGGGCCGAGGGGTCCATATAAGAAACATGCTCAGACGGGATTGTCGGAAGGTCTGGATGCGGAAGGGAGGATGCCTGGGGCCAAGGACGGGTTGGGAGCCTTTCCGGCTGGGAGCGATTGGGCAGAACTGATGATTGCGCTGAAGATCAAAGGTGTATCTCCTTCATCTTTTCGTGTTTCTTCCACTGACACTGTATGCACAGGTAAACGGTATAAGACGAAGAAAGAACGTCTCCGATTCGAGAAGGAAGGACCGCCATACCACGCAGATGGAAGTCTCAACTATGCAGAGAGTGAGTTCACCTCTCTATTCAGGAAATGCCCATGTCCGGATACCACAGCTTTCCTCGTATTTCAGTGGAAGATCCTTTCTCGGTCCTCAATGTATTAGTACCCGAGCCTCCTACGCGTCCACAGGTCACTCCTCTTTATCCACCCTCATCCACAGCTATCCCTACACCAGCAGCAATCACAATAGACGGCAATCAACCCCAATCCCAGATGTTCCAACCGCGCATAGATACACCTACGCCTGTCACTATCCCTTCCAATCGCCCACCTCCGGTTCTGTCGACCTTCTCTGACATTCCAACACAGTCTACCTCAACGGCCTCTACCTCCGCCCCTCCAACGCGCACACCGAAGAAGCGCCGCCACTGGACGATCGTACGAAACGTACCTGCACGCTCGCGAGGCAAGGACAAGGAAGGCGACGCCACAGTGGACGACGCAAAGGCGACTTGGAAAGTCCCACGAGATGCTGGACCAGCAGACTATGGCACCTTTGTGACCTTTCTTGGCGACCTCGCTGCTTCTGCGGTTGGTCCAAACACGCGCACCGCGGTCGGTGGCGCGGGGATGGGCGCTGTAGAGTACGTCAGTGGCTCCGAACATCGACTTTTCGCAACGATACGATCGACGGTCGAGCATCGGGGTATTAAGCGGACACGTGAGGCCGAGCCCGACGAGGTGCATACAGGCAAGAACGAGGAGGAGGAAGGCACTGAGATGCTCTGGACGGACGAGCGCGCGGAGGAAGCATGGGACTATCTGAGGGATGTCGTTTATGGGGGGGTGGACGGGTACGCGTACGTACGGAGTCTCGCCGAGTTCGTCGCTCCATCCGTATATCTCAGCGACGCACGCAAAGCCGAGGATGCAGATGGAGCGGATGCGGGTGATAATACGCCCCCAGAAACGCATGACGCAGCGCCCCCACTCGGCGTGCCTCTTGCGCGGTACGTCGAGGACAATCTCGTTGACACGGTGACGCGCGGGCGACACGGTTGGCTGCGGGATGTCCTTCTCCCCGCTGCAGCAGTCGCCATGGATCCCCCTTGTTCCTCGCTTTATACAAACGGGCCCACTCCGCCTTTCCATTTGCGCTTGGCCGCGCTTCCCGATGCTGCGCGCGCTGTGACGTTGTTCAAGAAGTGGTCCGAGGAACAGCTGGATATGGCGGCCCTCATTCGGACGCCGGAAGAGCTGGCGAAGGAGGGCGTACTCGAAGGCGATGCCGACGACGGAGGGGAACATGCAGAGATCGACCGTGCGTTGTCATGGAGCGTTGAGGTGATCGAGGCGTTGGGGAGGCAAGTGAAAAAGGAAGAGTCTGGGGGGAACGATGACGGGGACGGGAATGCAAAGGTGAAGCGGGAGGCAGTGGAAGACACACGCGTCTTTGAGGAGGAGGAGGAAGATGCGATGGACGTGGATGCAAAATCCGAGGGCGACGATGTCAATCCGATTCGACCCCAGTCTGAACCCAAAGTCGAACCCGATGCGGACACGGAGGAAGATCCACTAGTGAAGCGCCTCCGTATGAACCTCCTCGCACTCGCCAAGCGTGCACCCCTGGACAAGATTGCGAAGCTGCCTGTAGAGCTTGTCCCGGAGGACATACGTGGGATCGTACCCACAGCGTAATTTTTGGATGATCCTGTGTTTCCGTATTGTTGCGGTATCGCCTTTGCTTGCCAGCTGTAGAGACGAATTTCTAGAATCATTGGACACGAAGATATTTACATTTGGTAACAGTTCGTACTCCGCTAAACTAGGTAATAACTAGTACACAAAGCTCAAACGAGTTAATCAGGAACGATTCATAGCTCCCCGTATAGTTGGGGATTCTATCTAGAAAGAAAACCCAGAGAAGCATAAGTACAAGGATGAGTATATGAAAAAGTAACAGATGATAAACGAGAGGAATAAGCGATACACAAGCAGTGCGTTGTGTGGAAAAAAATAATGTTGATATACAACAATGCGGGTGCGAGTGTACATCAGTGCAGAGTGAGTATGCGAGCGAGCCAGCGTGCGTGGTACCGGTCGTTCCCGGGTGTGGGAGGTAATAGTGGTAACACCGATCAACGATGTGCGGCAATGGGTTAAAATGTGCGTAAGTTGGGCACCACCGGAGCGTGGTGGAGCCATGGTTCAGGCATGGAGATGGGTAGAGTGTCAGATGTGCTACTGAGAGGGCTCAAAACATGTGACGCTGTGCGATGGGGAATAACAGGGAGGTCGAAAGAGGCGGGAAGGGGCTGTATGCGCGGCGGCGTGTGCATGTGCGAGTGCGGACTCTGCATGCGATGCTCGTGCATAGAGGGCCGACGCATCCGCACCGGGGCATAGCTCTTCCCAGACGTAAAGTCGTCGGACGAGCTTTGAAGCAGTCTCACTGCGTCCCGGATACGGTCCCTGAGCTCGTCGATGCGCTGCGGTTGGTAGCTGTTGTATCCCATCGGCCAACACAGGGTCTTTATCCAGTTCTCCATGATCTGAGGTGTCCATTGTACGCCGTTGAGCCTGGTACCGTGACGAAGCATGGCGACGATGTCTCTCGGGTCTTCTTTCTGGTAGCGGACAAGCTTGAGGGCGACGCCCCAGAACATGGTCACGCTGATGAGATTGAGGCCCTGGGATGAGTAGATTGTGTTCATCTCGATGTTGTTCGGTTGTTTGGCGTCATAATAGATAGGATCGTAAGTATGACCCCGGGGGCTGTGGGCGGCGCAGCGTCAGCGTGGGCGCCTCGTGGCGATGAAGGAATGGACGGACTCTCGGGCAAACGGGAGTGCGACGTCAGGGTCAGCATTCATCCAGTCTGTACTGGAGGACGTTCAGGACGGGGCAGGTCATTGGGGGGTGGGATACTGAGCAACGCACCCGATGCGGAATCTCTGGGCGGTTGCGTCGATGCAGGACTGGAGACGGTCCTCGGCATCGTAGACGCCATTTTTTCTCCATTCGTGTCCGAACGCGCGTCTAATGTAGTCAATGTCCCGTGTGGTTCTGCGGGTGGATGAGGTCGAGAGTTTGGGGTGGAGGATCATGACGGCGCCGCCATGGATGAAGAGGCGGATTTGGCAGCCAAAGACCTGGAATGTGCGCTGCTGGAGGTCGTCGAGGAGGTCGAAGAGCATGTCGCGGGTGAATTGGACATCGTTGTGGGAGTGCATCGTGTAGGACGATGAGGAAGAGAACGGGGGAACGGGGAGGATGAGGGGCATGGCTGCCGCGTGTTTAATATAATAAGGCGAATTGCCATTCCAGTTAGAGTCTGGACGAATGTTTGATCGGCCACAGGCTCACAGGAAGCCGCTGCTAGGGACATGAGCGAGTCCACCATCAGAGCAATCGACGCCCACTCAGTCCACCGCATCACCTCCGGTCAGGTCGTCATTGATTTACAAACAGCTGTCAAAGAACTCGTCGAGAACAGCCTCGATGCAGGCGCAACTTCCATAGGTATGTCTATCCTTGGTCACTCGGCTGTCATCCACAGTGTTCCCAGAGGTTCGCTTTCACAATTATGGACTCAAAACAATCGAGGTCGTCGACAATGGGTGTGGAATCCCACCAAAGGATTACGACAGCATCGGTCTGTCATTCATCTGTCCATCCTTGTCGTCTTTTGTGCTCAAGCGACCCTCGTCGTGACAGCGCTCAAGCACTATACCTCAAAGCTATCTTCCTTTGAAGATCTATCGCGCGTCCTTACTTTTGGTTTCCGTGGAGAAGCCCTTTCGTCCCTTTGTGCCCTAACCGATGGATTCACACTCACCACTGCAACTTCCTCTGAGGCCCCCATGGGAACCATCATCGAGATGGACAGAAACGGCAAAGTGCGATCAAAGTGTAAAATTGCCCGCCAGGTGTGTCATCCTGCTGTTCACCTGCCGACGGTGTTATTCATGGACCTTCCCACCAACAGAGAGGGGCCACGGTCACCGTTTCAAACCTATTCAAGCCACTCCCTGTGCGTCGCAAAGAGTTCGAGAGAAACACCAAGCGCGAATTTCAAAAGGCATTGAATCACTTACACGCATATGCCCTCGTCCCGTGTGCACTGGAGAACAAAGGGGTGAGACTTACGGTCAGCAATCAGACTGAAGGCGGGTAGGTGTCTGTTTCATCAGGAACATCGCATCTTCCTCACTCAGCGCAGCCGCAAGGTCATCCAATTCAAAACAGACGGATCTCCTTCCATACGCGCCTCTGTCCTTGCAGTGTGGGGATCCAAAGCGCTCGAAAACATTGTCGATCTCGATTTGTCCTTTGACGTAGAGACCGAAAAGTCCGTTTTAAGACGTGTGGACCTGGAAAACGTCATGTGTGTATCACTTCTATCGCATACAACCTGGGGTATTGGCACAGGACAGCTGGTCGTATGCTAAACCACGTTGGGCACTAGTTCGCTCGTCACCCCTGTCAAGGTCCAGGGCCTAATTTCCAAGTTTGCCGTCGGAGCTGGGCGGACGAGTGTCGACCGGCAGTTCTTCTTTGTCAACGGGCGGCCATATAATCCTGGAAAGGTGTGTTCCTATGCTGTGAAGTACATTGTTCCACATGCTTGGTACTGTAGGTCCAGAAAGCCATCAATGAGGTGTACAGGACGTTCAACGTCGGCCAGTCTCCCTTTGTGATCGCCAACATCATTGTACCTACAAGTGAGTCCCATACCGATTTCTCATTCAGATATACCCCCCTTTTTTTCTTGACTGAATGGACGGATTCCACGCTGATCGCGACGCATATAGACACATGTGACATCAACGTCAGCCCTGACAAACGTACCATTTTCTTGCATAGCGAAACCAACCTCGTCCATACTCTCAAAGTACGTTCCTGCGCCAGTCAAGCGCTGTTTATCGCCCCGTTTCACACTCGCTTCCATAGACCGCACTCGAATCCGCGTTTTCGTCCGCTCGGTCGACGTATGATGTGACTGCCCAGCCTTCGCAGACACAGGTGGCACAGCAGAATACACAACAAGCAAAGAGCCAGGGTAATCCACAAATACAGACACGGGAACGAGAACGAGAAAGGGGTGAGAAACGGTCACAGCTTGGACCCACGTTCTCAGCCCCGGATGATCCAGCGGAGCGTGGTCGCACATCGCCACATCCACCTCGATCTGACGATGCGAACGGTACAGGTCTCGTGGACGAACCGATCACGATGGGCGTTCCACGTCTCCTGTTAGAGGGTGGGGTTGGGGCTGATGGGGAGTCTGGATCGCAATCGGAACCTGAGCCTGAGCCTACGCTCGTCGCGCAGCCCGGGCCGAGCGGTAAGAATGGTGAACGTGGCGAAGGCGGTACGCAGGGTGGGAAGAGAAGGAGCAATGGTGGGATGATCGATCATCCGAGGAGCCGAGAACCGTCCGAGCCCCTCTTCTTTCCCGAATCTGATGAGGACAAGGAGGGGAACGATGTTACTGTGCGAGTTGCCAAAGGGAAGCAGAAGGAAGGCGCTGAATCTGGACAGGATGGAGACGAGTGTGCACGTCCTCTGCAATCTGTGCGCAGTGCAACCATTACCACGAGTTCTGCTACTTCAACATCTACGGCAACCCTGACCCACATCGCGCGGTCGTCGACTAACATCCCTGAGAAACCCCGTTCCGTACAGACCGTCCTGAGCACGCGTGGTGCGGCTTGGAATCTCCGGAGGGACAATGATGGAGATGCGGAAGCCGGGAGGGAACGAAAGCGGGCGAGGCTATCCAGCGAGGGTGTTCATGTGCGGGAAAAGAGGAAGAGTTTCAGGTCGAGTCTAAGTCGGTTCGTGAGCGGTGGCAGTAAGACATTGCCGGAGGACGAAGAGGAAAGCGGGAGCGAGAGTGATGGAGATAGTGGGACGCGGAAAGGGGGCGTTCGTGCTGGGGTGGTTGATGAACTTGACGGAGACCATGAAGGCGAAGAGCTTTCGGGGAAACGGAGGAAGAACAGACCAAGAGCAGGAAGTGATTCGTCTCAGGTCACGATGGTCGTACTCTCTGATGACGAACGCGCGATGGACGTTGATGAACTGCCATCTATCGTCATCAAACCTTCACCCATTGCTACTTCTTCGATCGCACAAACTTCTGCAGGTGATGTCGCAGGTCGAGCAGAGGACGTTGAAATCCTCTTGGAAGACGATTGGACATTCTCATCGACCCTGGTCGGGACCTACGTTCCCTCTGCAGGCAAGGCAGCTGAAACATCGTCAAACTCAGGATCTGCCCGCCCTTTTGCGGAGACAGACACTGATTCCGTGACGCTGCGCGTGAACCTCATCAACATTGGGTCGCACTACCTGGACATGTACAACCACCTCTCGACTTCCTCGGAATCCCCGTTAACCCCTCCCGTGCCAGCACCAAGTTCAACCCTCCGTTCCGCCGTCTTGTCTGCCAATCTCGGAACCGCTGCAGAGGATACCGACGCCTCGGCGGCGCTCTCGCGGATCATTTCTAAAGCTGATCTCGAACACATGGTGGTCGTGGGACAGTTCAATCTCGGATTTATCATTGTGCGGAAGCGGAGCGATGCCACGCAAGGGGGAGGGGGAGGAACGATGGATGACCTGTTCATCGTCGACCAGCACGCTGCGGACGAAAAGTGGAACTTTGAGATGTTGCAGGAGAAGACAGTCATTGTGTCTCAGAAGCTCTTTCGGTACGTCTTTCTTCGTCTGGCGCTCGATGTGTGGTCTTGTCTTGATACTCTTTCTTACAATGTATCGTGGGGTGTCGTAGACCACAGCGGTTGCAGTTCACAGCAGCGGACGAGCTACTCGCGGTCGAGAATATGGACGTGTTGAAGCTGAACGGGTTTGAACTAGAGCGGGTAGAGGAGCAAGAGGCATTTGGAGATGAGGGAGAGGAAGGTTCAGAAGGTGTGAGGATGTGGTTACAGCTGGTAGCGCAGCCGATGTCCAAGGATACGGTTTTCGACATGAAGGGTAACGTACCTCCTTTCGCCCCATCTCACTCAACACAAGCGGATGTTGACCGAATCATGCGACAGACCTCGAGGAGCTCATCCATCTCATGCAGGACCGCCCGAGGGGGACGATGGTTCGCTGTTCGAAAGTGCGGGCCATGTTTGCGATGCGTGCCTGTAGGCGGAGCGTGATGATAGGCAAGGCGCTGGACAAGACGCGGATGACGGCGGTACGTTGTTCGTTGATACTCTCTTCTGTTCTCGATCTCCTCACCGCTCATCCACACTGCTCGTTGGACAAAACCGCTACGCCTCGTGATCTCCGCACAAGTAGATCGTGCGACACATGGGAATGATGGATCAACCCTGGAATTGTCCACATGGTCGGCCGACGATGCGGCATCTCTCGGACTTGACGTCTTTCGGGCGGTATTCGCTGCCACGGGGCGTGATCGATTGGGAAGCGTATGGAATGCATGAATCTAGACTGGAGGAGGCTTGACCGACGAGCGTACTCCCTGGTATCGCAAGCGTTCGTTGTACGATCGCTGACCCTGCCCTGACGGAAGCAGTACTCAGGAAGTCGCACCGCGGGCACTAGTGCGATCACGCGGACAAGACGAGTCGTTGGCTACTCTGGGGGCCTCCCGCCTGGGCTTTTATCTCCACCATACACGCCATCTACAGATATCTCACTTGGTAAATATAGTGTCGGTGCGCAATCTACATGTACTTTCCATCACACACATACCCCGGCGCTCTACACGGCACACTAGGTCGTAAGAACGCCTGACACATTTGTTCTAGCAGTGAAGTGTGAATAAGCAAATTGGCATGAGACAACAAGTAGGCCGTAGTTTCCTCGATGATGCCGTGTTTTGGACTGTTGGCGGACGAGTTTCCAGAACCTGCGCTCAAGATGTGGGATCCCACCGAAACGGCCTCTCGGAGCGCGGGCACGGGCGAGGTGTGACGGTACGCGTGTTTGAACAAGGAAAGAGGAAACTGTGTCCCGCTGTGTCCGATTGCGGGTGAGATGGGCGTCGCGAGGGGTGCACAGGGAGCGTGGTCGACGATTCTCGCCGTATGTGACTTCCAGCCATGTCGCTGCTGTGCTACTCCCCCTGAAGACGTTTAGTTGGTAGTCTACCTACACAGCCCCAGGATGGTGGCGGTCGGGATAGCGGTCAGGCCCACCGGGTTGGTCTAGAGGGTTGGGTGTAGCCGAGGAGGCTTCTTATCGAAGACTAGCAACGCCGGGCCAGCCCGTGCCCTCCCGGAACACGGTCGCGTTTCTGCGCTCTCATGCAGTACTGCGCCGGAACTATCCGGCGCAGATTGCATCTCGATAGACATATATAGACATCCGGCCGTTCACAAGTTCGCGTGGCTGCCGGCTTACTAATCTTCTAACGTCGATCCGATGGGATAATTTTCAGCATCACAACTTCCCTTTGTCAACATGGATCTCACTCGTCACGCACTTCCTTTACACCCTCCCCGTGACCAAGTTGCTGTAGTAGCTTTCTGATGACAATCATTCATTCAATTCAACGAACGGTCTCGGACTTGCCCTTGCTACGCGGCAAGGCCATGTTTCCAACGCTTAGGGGATAAACTGTATGGGCGCATTCTGGTATCAGCGAAGACTCAGAATAACTGCATCGAGGACACCCAAGACCCTTCAATAATGTTGGTCTACTTTGGTCACCAACTCATGATATCAAACTCTTCGGTACTTTTGTCTTGCACTAATATCCGCATGGCGCGCGATTTCTATGTCGATGTAGTAGACCGGGTGCCTTTGAACTTAGGTGTGTTGCTGCTTACACTCGGTGTGAAGTGGGATAAGGTTTCGTTGACTTGTTACATGTTTCACGCCTCAGGTACTGAAACGAAGAAGGAGTCGTGGTTGACTTCCCGCAAGGATTTAGATACATTTTGCTATACTTACCGCATGGTGCGTGCCAAGCTGTTACCAGCATCTGTGAACCCAAAATTTACAGAGGGTCCTACCCCCCTCTGTAAAGGTTGAGAGCGCTATTCCTGGCTCCTTCCTTTCCTTTTTCGGTTGTTGGTTAGTGTTCACCGCTGAAGCGCTGACTTCCACCCCACCTCCGGTTCTCCCTACTACGCAACCATGGCACCAGATCAGTTCGGCCGGCCATATCCTTTGCATCCGAGTCGCATCCACACCACAGACCCAGCATTCAGAGCAAGTTCCTTCAACTTTGCAGGACCAGAACTCCCCATGTGCGATGATGGGTCCGGAGGTCTGTAATTTTTTTACAGTTGAGTTACGGTTATTATATTCACAGAAAATCATCTCTAAATTTAGCCGACGCTATCTGAGCTTCAATTCACCATCTTCCCTAGGTCCCTGGATCTATACGGGAAGGCAACCAGTATGCTCCTGTTCATGGTCGCTTGACGTTTCCCCAGGCCTTGTCATTGAGGCCGCCGCAGCCAAATGAATGCATAAAAGGGGAAACATGGCCGTTACTGGAACTAACAAACTTTCAGGCATTCGACTCGCACGGGCATGTTCCCATTCCTCGCTCTTTTTACACTCTTTACTTTGGCCAAGGCGGTGCCACAGGCGGCGTCGTCTAGCAATTGTGTGGGCACGATCTCCGCACTCAGTGACGTGACCGCTGCAGTTCAGTGTACAACCGTGAACATCAACGCGTTCACTGTGTCCGCCGGAGAGACGTTCAGCCTCAACTTATTGCAAGGCACCACTGTCAACGTTTGTGAGTGATCCCTTGCGATTGTTTTGTGTTTGATTGAATCGGTTGACGACTCGCCCCAGTGGG
>JBBPNB010000353.1:0-21225 GCA_038090635.1 Rubroboletus satanas
CCGCTGATGGAACCGAGTGAAGAATCAGAGGGAAGATCAACATCCATCGAGGTTGAGACAGATGGAGGACTAATGCTGTCGATGTTCATAGTTTGGTGATAAGAGCCGGATTGCTGAGGAGGTAAATTTTTCAAGGGGCGTCGTGATGTAATAACCTGCAACGCCAGTCACATGGACGGTCCGAGACCGGTGGTCCTCGGTCGGTGGACAAGGTGAACTAATTGGCATCGAGGGAACGTGAGAGTGGGAGGAGAGGATTGGGTGGCCGGCTGCGAAAACGGTTGCGGAGAGTGCGCGGCGGCGACGGGATAACCTAGTACGTTTCTAAGCTGTTCGACAAGTATTGTACCCATGTCATAAGAAATCAAAACACGTGACCCCAACGCGCCAGCCACACTTGAGGCCGTGTTCAACTTATCCTTCCACTCTCCACGCTACACACTACACACCACCCAGCTCGAAAAGACACGCTGGCCGTGTTTCTGTAATACATTCAATCAGATAGCCACCACCGCTCGTTAGTCAGGACAGCCTTGAAGCGTCCGACGTCCCGACGATCGAGCAGTATATCCGCGCTGGCTGACACAGCGTACCCATCACCTACCATGACCAAGACCATCCCCGCGGTCCTCGTCCTCGCGCTCGCCTGCCTGTTCGCCCTCTCCGCCGCGCTCCCTTCCTTGCTCAGTCAGTCTGTGTCTGCCCAAACCAAACCCAACGTACCCCGCACGCTCCTCGGGAAACCCTATCGAAGGCGCTGGGACTCGCAAGACTGCCCGCCATCTCGCTGGACCCTCACCGTCACAGACTGCAATGCCGACGACCGCAATGCCGACCGTGACCATGCATCGGCACATCAAACCCAAATTGGGAACGGCGGTTGGACCCAAACGAAGATGAATACGAAACCACGCGTCCCGATTCCGCTCCCATTCGTCCTCAACACGTTCTCAGAGTCCGGACCGACGCGTTTACGTCTGGTGAGGTCCAGACGACCCATGCAGCACAGCCCTTGCGCGGATGACGCACCCCCGTCCGAAAAGGCACATTCCGACGGGATGAACCCTAGAGATGAAGCTGAGCAGCTACAGTCTCCCGACGGCTCCAGACCTGAAGGATTACGCGAAGTGTCGGTGCCAGTTCGACGTTCGAAGCGATTGTATGACAGGGGAGAATGGAAATCGAGGTTATTTGAGTACTAGACGAGACGGGTAAACATCGAGATGAACGTCGGATGATGATGATTGTGGGGTGACTATGGTCCAGACCTCAGGTAGCAATTTGAATCTGAACGAGACGCTGCGTTTGTTGGATGACGTGAAACAAATTTCCACCGAGGGGTCCACGTTTGAATAAATGTACGTACCTATAATCTTGACGGACATGCCTCGAGCCTCCAACGTGTTTGAGCTGATCGCCCGCAACACCCCCACATAAGCGGGCATGAAGATCGTCGCCTTGGATATTGGCTGTCGCTTCATTTCATGGACCATTCCATCTTGCAATGGAACACGAAGGCAGCGCTTCCAAGGGCATGTCAAGCGAATCAGCTACGCATGACAACTTGAAGATGAATGAAGTCGACAGAAAACACAGCGTTTACCCCCCTTGCACCGCTGGATGGTTTGCCAAGTGGAATCTCATGACAAAATTGGGGTCAGAAGCTTCATGGGCGAGGCTGGCTGCTGGAGCAATGGAAGTGGGGATAATGGAAGGGGACGAGGCAATCGAAGTGGATAAACTTAAAAGGCTGTCTTCGGTCAAGGACACGTGTCTCGACGTGTTCCGATGCGAATTTGAAAACAGCTGTACACGAAGGACCACTGCTACCCGGAACAACGCGGCCCGCCAGTGCGAAAACACAAAACACGGGGTTGGCGGTTGCATCGAGGACCCCCATGCGGCCCTTGAGTACGTATGACTTACCTCCTTCGGTGAGGGAAATATTCTGTTCATTCAAGTCGATGATGTGGCCACAGGCCGCCGGATATGTGCGAAACGAACTTTCCCATCCAACATGACGGCCGTTGTAGGCAGTGAAGGAAGACACTGGATGGCTGCAGAGCACGCCTGCTGCGCCCAGTAGTAATTCTAGGGTATCTGGTGACATCATATGATCCCATCCGGAAGCAAGCCTTAAGGCGTCGACTCGGCAAACAAGAACGGGTAGCAAGTTCGCATGCACGCTCTCCGTTTCCAGTGACTCTAGCGGTAGTCTCGTGACCAGCCATTTTAGGACGCTTGCGGCTGACAGTTGCTGCCATGTCCTAATCGAAAGATCCCGAGGCCATGCGAGGTGAAGACCAAAACGTCTTGTGCCGAGACTATTCTAGCGCGATTGGTTTGTTCCAGAAGGAGCCGCGTAGGGGTTCCGATGTGTAACTGGGGATCCGAGGCACACCCCGCGAATACTTGAAGCGGGAACCCTCTCAACGGAACTGCGTCTGACGTCCAATATTAACGTTAAGATATGTGACATTAAGTTAGCAGCACTGTGGAGGACCGGAATACTTACATGTGGAAGGTCGCATGTGGCGTCGAAGGTTACTATGAACGATAAGAGCCTATCGGGATGTTTATAATGGAGGTGGGTCCAAGGCGTTGGATGAGGCTACACACCTCTGAGCTATGCCATCGTCAAACCTCTTGTTTCTGTTGTTGCTTCTCTTGGTGATCCTTCTTCCGACTTTGTTCCGGTTGAGGGTGGTTAGGGGATATGCAGCCAGAACCATTAATCTGATTGCACGTGTTCCAATCGCTTTCTCATATTCGCGCGCTGGGCGTTAACATGATTTTTCAGGCGCCGATAGCACGACTACGTACCACCACCATGAACGAAGTATCGATTCCTCGAAGAGATGAGAATGATAGGTGCTTAGGCTGGCATGTGGAGGAAAATCACGTCTAACAGGATAATTTCGGCTCGTCTAGGTGGAAAGCGCTCATTCACGAATCAGAGGCAGGCATCGAAAAATACCTCGTTCCCCAGATCAATATCGAGCTTGCCTCGTTCATCCGCTGCATCACCTTTCGTGTATTTTCGATTGTGTTTCTGAATGTGGATCCCGATACACTCGCGTTTGAGAACGTCCAGCGGGTTACGGGAGGGTTAGCGGACTTCTACGGCGATAGGGAAGGGAAAGGCACACTCCCTCCCGACGTCCAGAGCATTCTGTATCAATGGCTTCCACGCAAACGATTCCCGTCTTCCTTGGACCGCATTCTTCCGGCATACGAAGCGCTCTGGCGCATCGTCGCCACAATCGTGGTGGCCTGCGAAGAGGATGAAACGAAGACCTTGCGTTGGGTGATGCTGGACTTTCGCGACAATCCTCGGGATCGACAGTACAGAGCGTTCTTCGGGAGCGGCAAAAGCGTCTCGGCCATTACGGATGACGCTGTTGGTCGTCTTACACCTATCGTGCGTCCGCAGCAAGCCACTACCTCAAACTGGCCATTGGGCTGCATTCGGAATGCGTCCGGGGGCAGCTCGACAGCTGAGCACCCTCCGACGGTGGAGGAGGCGTTGAAATTTGCGGCATTGTTGGCATCTAGGGTCATTGGTCGAATTGGGGTGCACTATGGAATATCTGGCGATGGTACCGCGCATTCTCAGGCTCCACCATGGGGCCACCGAAAGATATTCGGGGTAAACAGAGTCCCTGACATCGCCATTAATATCGTAGAAAGGCATCCTCATGCCAGCACATCTAACAGGGTTTACTAGGTTCTACATATACTGTACGGTAGTGAACATCTGCCTTGTATTACGCAGTCAGTCAGGACTCTGGCACGAAGCGGAGATGAAATCACTCCAAAATAGGTAGACATATTTGATCTCCGCTATAATGATGACCGAGTACGAATCGCCCCCTATCTGCCCGGAAACACCGTAAGTACGACAGTAGAAACAATCTGGAGAACCAACTCGACGGAGAAGCCGCGCAGGGACAGGATCCAGGCCCCGCCACAGACGTGGCGGACATGCTGCTCGCTGTCCAGATGGAAAAATTACGCGTTGAAGAGGCGTTGGCCGCGCGGGATAACGTAGTGGCTCACCTCGAGGACGCGTACGTTTCCGTTCGCCAAAAGGCAGCGACGATATTGCAGCTCGAGGAAGAATTGGAAGTGTTTAAACGAGCCTCGACTCCGGCGAACACGAATTCTAGTGGTTTTGAGATCGTTTTGGGGTCTCCTGGAACGCCACGCCGGTCCGACCCGGATCAAGTATTCGAAGAGTCAGCAGTGACTCAGGCAAGTATTGTTGTTTATTCTATCGTTCTGATATCCAACAGTGGATGGAACCAGCACAGAGGAATCCAGATACCCCCCGAGGAGTGACAAGCGAACCTCCAAGCACACCTGACAAGCTTGGCGATAGCCTGCAAAGCAACTCGGCTTACTGCAGACAGGTTTACATCAATGGCTCCGCGCTAGTCAGGGAACCATACACTCCCACCACCCCAACACCGCCTGATGACGGAGAGAGTCAAGTAAGCGCATATATGCGTTTCACATTGCGGGAGCCAATTTCTACCGTACAGATCTCCTTCCCCACCTCCGAGGAAGGGATGCCAGCCGAACGGACGATCGCTGCGAGACAAGCAATCCTAGCAGCTCTTCTTTTACCGTCGGGCATTCCGGATGATGCATTGCAACCAATCATGATTCGCCCCCCTCACACCCTCCATGAGTTCCTCAGAAACGCATCCGGCGTAGGTCTACGCCCAGCTTTATTCGCAATACTAACAATTTCAAGTCTCTCAAGGATTTGTGAGGACTTTCTTCTGGCGTTATTTAACTGCTTACCTCTTCGACCTCTGGACTCGGATCTCGGAATCAATCGACTAATAATCGGCCAGACTTAAAAATTACGAAGTCTTGTCTCAGCTGACGACATATTGGTGTCCTGACAGGGAAGAGCATGGATATTTCCTCACCCCAGTCTTCAAGTGCAGCACAAACCCACGCGTCGCGACAGCACATCGTTGGACCATTGTTGATGTAATCGGTCAGATGAACAAGCCGACGGGTGAGCTGACGTGTTGTTCCGAGTACCAGCCTGACCAGTCGTTTCTGCTAGAGTGCTTTTATAACAAGGACGGAAAGTGGTATTATGCTGGTACCTACAAGGCTTTCCGGATGGACGATCTTACTATCCAAGAATGGGGGGCTCTTTCGACCGAGGTAAAATCGTTCAGTTACTTTCGAAGATCTGGCCGTGTGGACACAGTCGTTTTCGTAGACGACCCACACAATCGTCAGGGAAACCTTGGCCGGCCGGAAGAACGTGTCGCCTCAAAATCACTACGAAACGTCCCAGCTCTATGCCGCGGGGGCTTTGCGCGTAGCCTGCATCGGTCTGCACTGCGTTGGTTTCAGCGATGACTTGTATCGTGGTGTGCTCGAACAGTCAAGATTCGTTTACTGGGGTCGAAGCTCTACATGGACACCTGTCAGGACGACGATCGCGCCAAAGGAGACGAGCGACGACACCAAGTCCATCCTGCCTTGAAGTATCCTTCGTGCTTCTCTGTTCTTGTTTTCTGTTTGGTGTACATGTTTGGCAAAAATTCATGTTTCGATCAATGACATGATGTCCTGTCCTTGATGTTCATGGAAATACGGAAAGGTGTCCCCGAACCAAAACTTGATCCTTGGATTTCCGATATACATGTACTGACACATTCCTTGCTCCTACAACTTCACCTTTGGCGCAATCCTCTGACCAGAGAGTGTTGCTCCTCCATCAAGCAAAATATGAGCACCAGTGACATGTGCACTGGCGGGAGAGCAGAGGAACAGCGTGATTCCAGCGAGATCCGAACCGTGACCGAACCGTCCTAGAGAACACATGATTCGTTGGAGAGATCAGTTCAACTAAGACCATACCAGTTGGTTGGCGAGATGCAATCTTTTCTTCACCCGCAGACTTGAAACCAAATGCTGTCATCTTGGTGGGAAAGATTCTGTATAACACCTCAGATATCCCCAAAAGTCCAGGTCATATTAAACGTACCCAGGGCAAATTGCATTCACCCTGGTTCAGTCAGTGATGAGCGACACACGCGAGATACACGACATGCCACACACATAATCATCTGAGGACCTAGTTTGACCGCCAATATGGATGTGAGATGGTTAACTGCTGCCTTGCTAACATTGTCTGCCAATAGGAGATGTGAGGGAGATGTAGATGTACTGAACGCAAGATACACATGACTGACAACTGTATGTTCCGCTACCTTCTGCGCTCGTTAGACCTTCGACGTGTGCAGTGACACTCGCAATCGATGAAATATTGACGATGTGGGCGGGGTCCACAGCAGTCGCCTCCTTGGCGAGCCACGACGATAGCCTCCAGTAGACAACATCTCAACTATCATCCTACAGATCTATGAGCGGCAGGAACTTACCCCGCAGACACTGGACATCGCAAACCAGAATCAGGGAGGGTGCGATCAAGCAAGGACAATGGGGGCTCACGATAGAAGAGGCCCTTCACATTCACGGCCATGATATTATCCCAACCCTTGTCCTCGGGGACGGCATCGAAAGGAGATCCCCATGACACACCAGAGTTGTTCACGAGGATGTGCAACGTCTTGGCTGGTTCGAGCTCAGCAAGGGCTGAGATCAGTGCATCCACACCAGCCTTATTCTGCACACGGTAGCGCATACGTCGCCGTCAGCACCAGAGATATCATTCCGCCCTCGCAGTGGGGCCATGAGATACTCACGTTGAGATTGGCGACGATATAGTGCGCACTGCCGGGTCCGAGGGCATTGAGTTCCGCCACAGCCTAGAAAGGACCCGGACATTTCAGGGTCTAGACAACCGTGATAGGCGCTGCGCACCTCTTTCAGCTGCGCCTCCTTTCTTGCAGCGATGTAGACTTTGACGCCGTTTTGGACGAGTGCTGAGGCGATCGTCTTGCCGAGACCTGTTCCACCACCCGTCACGAGCGCTGAAAGCGTGGTCCAGGCCAAGGCCGTCAGCAGGACAAACGGTCGAGCGCGCAAGCACGAATGCGTACCTATTTTCCCGCGGACGTTGAACAAGGATTGTAGAGAAAAGTCTGAACCCGGGATGTGTTTCATTGCAAAAAATACATGTAGTAGATATGTGCAGACTCACCTGAGGCAGACATGACGCCTTTGTTCTTTGCCAGTTCAGCCAACCTTGGTCCTTGGGGATTTGAAACGGTTAGGCGGACCGGTTACCTAGATAGCCGGCCCCGGTCACTGCGGTCAGCACGCCCGTTTTCAGCGGTTCTTTCACGGTTACCTGACATTTACACCCTTGAGTCCGCAGTCCGTCACTGCGTGCCAATGTCCAGTTCCTGGACCGTTTTCGACTATCAGTGGTCTCGATGGTTGTCTTTACGGCGCGGGCGCTGGCCTAAGTGGCATGGGAATCAAATTACTCGCCACCTTGCTACCATGTGATGGCTGCATGTCCATTGTCCGTCTATAAGATCGTGAAGTGGACGGCATGGCAGCTGCGCACGCCTTCCTTGTTGTTCTCTCTTTCAGATGCGTTCACTATCTATCGTCTTTATCGCTGTCTTGCTGGCATTGACAGCTGCACTACCACACCGTGGCCCTCTGGGGATCCCGATTCACAAGAGGTCGACCTTAGCAAGGGACGGGATAGTCAACCTGGGCGCCCTCCGCTCCCATATTGCGTATTCAGAACGGTATGCGATGTTCGTCCACTGATCTATCCCGAGTTCTATCTTATCTGTGACCACCAGAAAGTATTTAGAAGGGGTCGCTGCGTTTCAGCGCCACACCGGTGCACGTCCGCAGTCCTCGCGTCGCCATACTCTCACTCAACGTGCTGTGGGTGCTGATTCGCTCACGGATGACGGGAACGAAAGATGGTACGGCACGATTTCTGTGGGTTCTCCTGCTGTCGGATACAAGGGTGAGCCACTCGCCCATAGTGCTACATAATATCTCATTTATCATCACCCAGTGGATTTTGATACTGGATCCGCGGATTTGTTCCTTCCCGCGTCATCGTGCGACTCGACGTGCGATGGACACACGCGCTACAATCCAAACGCGAGCTCCTCGGCTGCCGACTTGCATCGAAGCTTTTCCATTACATACGGCGATGGTTCCACGGTCTCTGGCGAACAGTACACAGAGACGGTTTCCATCTCGGGTTTCGTGGTGCGTTGTTTCGATACTATGACGCACATGAGATCTCTGACGATATCACAGGCCAAAAACCAAACCCTCGGGGCTGCCTCACAATATTCCACAGGTTTCCAAATCGCAAGCTTCGCACCGGATGGCTTGATGGGCATGGGGTTTGCGAATATCTCCGTGTTTCCAGCCAATCCAGTTGTTCAGACGCTCATCGCAGAGGGACAGCTTTCCGATCCCGTGTTCGCTTTCAAATTAGCCTCATCGGGGTCTGAGTTGCGCATCGGAGGGGTCAACACGGCTTTTTACACAGGCTCTTTCACCTACACACCCGTCACTCAGCAGGTTAGAGCTTATCTATACCACTCTCATGTCGAGCGCTGACATGTGAGGTTCAGGGGTTTTGGCAAATCAGCGCAGATTCTATCAATGCCAACGGCCAAGCGATTGACAAGAACATTTCCGCGATCGTAGACACAGGAACGACACTCATCGTCGGGGATGAATTAACCGTCGGTCAGTTCTACAGTGCTCTCAACGCCACGGACGTAGGAGGCGGATTTTACACGAGTGAGCTCGCACGCACTGCACCACTTGCTTTCCTTACCTTGTGTTTTTCAGTGCCTTGCAATGCAATGCCTAACGTCAGTATCACGATCGGGGGGAAGCCCTTTCCCATCTCTGCCGAGACGTTCAACCTTGGGTCGTACAACTCTTCTGGCAATAGTTGTATCGGCGCCATAACAGCCACAGGTAGTCTTGGAGGTATGTCAGCGTCCGTGATTGGCACATTTTCTGATGTTCATCGTGATTAGACACGTGGATTCTGGGTGACGTATTTCTGCGAAACGTCTATTCTGTTTTCGACGTCGCTAAACTACGAGTCGGCTTTGCTGACCTCGCATGACGCTCCTTTTTGAGAGCCTCGGTGGTACATCCGTCCAGACGGACTCAAGTCGGCCTCGTGGATGCACAATTCCGGACACTAATAATCACTCACATATCTTTATCTTATATGGACCCAACTTCCCGCAATATTTAGCAGAGACAACATTAATACGCAATCGGGTCACCTGAGTTGGATATCTCTGTATATTTACATCATGAATAGATTATCGCTGAGCGGTCGATGTTTATGATCACCATGTCCACCCCATCCACGAAGACATTAGATCACATCATACACCTTACGCCACCTGGTACAGTCGACCAGGTATCACAGCAGTTCAGAGATTTGGGTTTCAAGTTCGCACTCCCCCCGCATTGGATGTCCCCACGAAATAACGGTAATCTTCCTTTCAGCGTCATCGCGGGCGGAACCCATGCAGGAGGACTCTCAGCGAACGCGCTCGTGGTAGGGACCGCGTTTCCATATAGTCACAATCCCTACTAACGTATCGGTCATCTACATACCGCCACACCCGGCAACCCGCCGTACACAGATCCTAGGCGACGGCGCCTACCTCGAACTCATCTCCTTCACCCACCCCGCCTCCCACTACCCACCCGGCTCGCCCGATCGCCAACGACGCGATACCAATCCCTGGGCCCATAAAGACCCCGGATGGATCGACTTTGCCTTCCTCGGTTCCTCCACCTCCTCGATCGCCCGCATCATCAACGCACGCGCAGAGCGAGACCATAGCGGCATCCACTACGCCCCCGAAACGTCTGGCGGGCGGACGGGCGCGGACGGGCGGGTCCTGCAGTGGGTCACCAGTGCCACAGAGGACGATCGACTCCGGGGGTCTGTCCCGTTCTTTTGTGGGGACGTGACGCCACGCCAGTGGAGGGTGGGTTTATCTTTTTTTATCTTTTGTTCCCTGCCAACCGACACCGTACCCGCGTTGCGATGAGGCTTCTTGTCAAACATTGTATCGTGCTAACCGAGCTTACTTCATGCGCGGGCGGGCGCGGGTGCGTTACACAGGTCCCCGTTGACGAGCCGCCGTCGAATGTGGTCCATCCTTCGGGCGTACAGGGGGTCGCGTATGTCCGTCTGCTAGCGGAACTGGAATCTCTCGCGAGCGTCTCTGCACAGCTCACGTCGGTCGTCGGGGAGCCTCCACGATCGAACACGACGGGGTCAGAATACGTCTGGACGTTGGAAGTGCCGTCGGGCACATCGGGTGCTCAGAAACCGCGTCTCCTCTTGGGTGCGCCGATGAACGACGAAGAACAAGGTCATCTGGTTACAAAGGGCCCGGGTATATTTGAAGTAGGGTTTTCAGTAGGACGGGATGGGGTTGAAAGAGAATCAAGCACGCCGTACGGCAAGATAGTTTGGTTGAGGTCTCCTTGAACCGTCTAATAATACTGTAGTCTTGGTGTATAGCGGATGTACCATGTGGATGGAAGTCAACAAACTCAAAGTTATGCACTTCGTAAAAATGGAAAAAGCAATGACCGCCGCAGGGGTCGAACCTGCAATCTCCTGATTACGTAGTATCGTAGTCAGACGCGATGCCATTTCGCCAGGCAGCCGATGTTACATAGCGAGATGGTAGCTCCTTTCGATAAATGTACATCGTAGTACTAAGTATTGAAATAAAACAGTGCTTTCAAAGGCAATGTCCGTCAATACGTCAATACCTGTCCGTCAATACCCGCCTCCAAAGATGTTGATGTTCACAGCCTCGTGGAGCAGATGGTAAAAGTGATGCCATCGTCGTACCAGTACTATGCCCTACGTGTTCTCACGAGCGCAGACCACTCGCGACCAGGATGATGGATCATCTACGTCATTCATGACCGTTGCTTTGTGTTACAGTCCTATTTCGGTCTCGATGCTTCACATACTAGATCGGCGAGCACTGGGAAACGTGCGTTCTGCGGGGCTTGGTGCTACCCCCGCAGCAAAGCGAAGAGGTGACAACACAGCCGGAGAAATGTGAGCAGAGACATTTCTCACGATGGCAATGCGAACGAGGATTGTGTTGAAGGTAATAGATATTATAGGCGTCATCTAGCAGTCGTGTCAGCGAGGTCATGGCGTGACCGGAAATTGGGGACCGACCATGTCCAGCACGATGAACACTCCAGTGTTCTGGTAAGCATAGCACACGAGGAGAGCAAAGAGCGTGAGTGTATATAGAAGCGCTGCGTCTACGAGAACGCGGAACAGCAGTCTAGCCTCGACGCCGGACCGAGAAAGTATCCGGACTACCCCCGGCACATTTCGATTCGTTGCCCAGATACGATAGGCCAACAGAACTGTTCATGACAGTGTCATGCAGCTGACCAGATGAAGAATGCGATCAGCTCACCCGAACTGAGTACGTTCGTCGTAATTGTCAACACATAGAAAGGAACGACCCATCTTCCAATGTTTATCGAGAAAACATCCTCTGGGTCTGATCCATGCGACATATGGTAGAAAAACCATACGGAGGTCGCTGGTAACGCTGATTTAGGATGGCACGATAAATGATCCATTTACAACGCACCACAGGTAGAACACCATAGCACCACAGGTAGCATGATTACCCTCAGGCTTTGCCAAACGATATAACAACGATATATCTGTTTCAACTATCATGAGCCTGAGGGGTTCATAATCGGTAATCACAGGAACCCACCACAACCGCATCACCTAGCAACGTTTGTAAAACGTAGACAGCATTCTTGATAAGGAACGTTCCCTGTGTCACATCAGCAAAGAAACCCGCCGGACCCCCTGGGAAGATATCGGCTTGGATGATGAACCCATCCACGAGTCGTTTGATATCAACCGTCAAATGCTTGGTACGACGTTAAACTACTGAATTAAACGCGAAAGAAGACTTACAATGGTACTGAAAATCGTCAAAATCAACGCGACCAGTGCCATTGACCAATTAATTTCGTCCTTGGGACGCCCGTAGGTTAGTGCCCACACGGTCCCGCCGAACATTACTAACGAAATACCTATTGCACCAGAATCGAATTGTCAGTTTCACCAGGAAAGATATCAGGTGATCTAGAGAATCACCATAAAGGATACACTCTATCGAAGTGGAAAGTATAGCGGCAAAATCAAGTCCGATCCCCGAAGGGGACGTCATTATGGAGGGTATCTGACCTGGGGGGGAATAAATGGGGTTGTTCTCCCCCGGGCAGGACAACATTATATATAAGCCGGAACGCAAGCATGTGCGAGCAACACAGTGCTCCCAGCTGCTGAGCCTGGCCCCGAGAACCCGGGAGAACCGGCTACTTATCAACAACGTATAGAGTCACATTTTCGCACTCACCTCGGTGAATGATCTAAGTGAAACTCAGCGAAGGGCCGACCATCAACTTTGAATACATGGCATCTTTTGAGTACCGCAAGTCAATGCTTCGGAGACCTGACACAGGCGATTTGATGACGCCAGTGTAAAGTTTAGCACTGCCAGGCCCAACATGTACAAAGTACGTCACGGTTCAAGTTGAAGCACTGTAACTATTATAAGGTGGAGAGCTAGGCGGCGACGGCGGTGGCAGTTGACGCTGGCCCGATTTCTTGCCGACCGTCACTGATATTGAGCACAGTGCACATCTAAAATTGTACGTACCACGGGTCAATTCGTCAAGCTGCGAGTACAATCCGGCCGGGCTAGAACCGGATCCATTTGCACTCCAGCTTACAGCTTAAATACTGCGGTCACGGTGTCGCAAAGAGCCGACCCCGAGAGGTATGTATCCCAGAATGATTCGACGAAACTGTGCCAATATTACAGTATTGCAAGAGTAACTTACTTATTCTGAGGTTCTCGCAGAAAAAGGATCCCCTCGGCGGTCTCCGACTTGTGGCAAATGCAAATTGCCCATTGAAGCCTCTCTCATCCTGTAGTAAGAGACGACCCATCTACTAACTCATTGACTACATCCTCACTGGAGCCATGAGCGACACGTCCAAGCACGCGAGCTTCTACATCGACACTGTCACATTTCGCGTACGGTTCTTTCCTCGTATCACCTTCCAATCGTCACCGAAATTGACGGAAAGGAATCAAAAATCAGGTGGAGGACAATCTGTTCAAGATCCCGCGCGAGCCGTTTGAATCCGAGTCCATCGTCTTCAAGGACATGTTCCTTCTCCCCACAGGAGACCTCCCCACAGAAGGCAGGACCGACGAGAACCCCATTTACTTGACAGGGATCACAAAAGACGATTTCGAGCTACTCCTGAGCGTCCTCTTTCATAGGTGAGTCCAACGGCGCACGCGACCATCCATTTCGATCCGCCATCGCTGACGAGCATGATCAATATGACGGAAACCTTTTCCACTTCCACTCACTCATCGGCAGAACCCACGGCACGTGCCAGAAATCGTTGCCAGAGACCACCGACCAATGGACGTCTGTCCTCAGAATCGCGGGCCTCTGGGGATTTGAAACCATCCACAGGGTCGCGAGCGATCACCTCAGATATAGATTGTCGGCCGTGGACAGGATCGTCCTTGGAGATGCTTATGACCTGGACTTCGAGTCTTGGTCGTTGCCTGCCATGCACGAGATCGTGCGGCGGGACAAACCGATCGGTATTCAAGAGAGTCAGCGCATGGGTCTCGAGAAGACACTCAAGCTCGCTTTCGTTCGCGAACAGATATCATTTTCATCCCGGTCATCCTATGGCAGAGCCGAACTCACTCCAGGGCCTAGACCTAATGTCGAGACGCTCGACTTCTCGGAAATCCTCCGGGAAATTTTCCAAACGTCCTCAGCTTGATTGTTCGCTCAAGTCCAAGACGGTTCAAGAAACATCATTTGCCACACAAATATACATCCAGACACATCCAAAATGTATTTGTATTTTCTTAGCATCACTGACAGGACAAAAGACAAAGCCGATGACCATGAAAAGGGACAGAAACTCGACCGTAACTAAAGGGTACCTAAGTCGAAAAGTCATGTGTCCATGTTCCATACACGCTCGCAGTCCAGCATCTTTCATCGCTTCTCCTTGAGCTTCAACCACACCACACCAATCAAGATGATGCCAAAGCCGGCAATGAACGCAAACAGAACCAGGACATCTCTGTAGTAACTGCTGAGGTCAAAGCCAAAGAGCTGGCAGCCAGTGAGAAATCATGCAGAAAATGACATCAAGATTAAGACACTCACCATCTCCATGATTAATGACGCAGAGATATTGATTGGGACGCCTTGCAATACGTCTACAATCATGAGCCCTGAGCCTACCTCGTTTACGGACAGCGCTTCAAGGGTATACTGAATCGTCGATGGGTGTGAATAAAATATGGGCTCTTGCATACAATAGGATCTTACCTTCAGAGGACACAACCATTGCAACCAACGTAGTACCGGTGGAATGGATGTCAAGTGAACAAAGAATCCGGCATAAGTCATCTGGTATAATGCCGCGAGAGCGGAGACAAGGATCGCAATACCCCCGTTGTGGAAGAGCGTCGCGAGGAGGAAGTTCTGCGAGTGGACAAGTGAGAGGTTAAATGTGTGCCTACGAAAAGAGCACGCACGAAAAGCGTCATGACAAGCGTGTATAGGACTAGGATGAATAAAAATTTGAAAAAGTGAGCTGCGTCATGTGCGAGCCCGGCCATCCAGTATGTCCTAAATAATGTGTTAGTGCTCAGAGTTGAGGCTCGTCAGGCTGAATCAACAGACATCGTGGATACAATGATCGTCGGGAGAATCCGGAGTGGGATGACATCAAAGAAGAAACGGGATAAAAGCCAGGCGGTCGGACTGGCGATCAGACGTCAGCTTTTGTCAACGAAGAGAATAATAACGAGGCAAACCTGTAATACGAGTTGGATCGTTCACGAACAAAGAGCGGTCGTACTTCGACAATGTTGTACAAGGCACTCAGAGATGAGAAGGCAATGAGCGAGCCCTATGTCTCTGGATCAGAGCATCGTCATGGATCGAAACAGGTGAATGACATACCAGGAAGAACAAGCATCCTACACGGGACTGGAACCCAGCAATAGTGAATCCGGTTTGGAAGTACAATCCACCTAATGCAATGATCTCAGTACCAGTATCGCAGGATATTTTCACTCGGCGCACCGCAGAAAGCTCCTAAAATGGCAGAGATGATCAAGTGAGTAAAGAACAGTGACTTGTCCCTAATCCATACCCTCTATAAGCTACTCGCAAGGCAGAGAAACGTATAACACACCGGCGCAATAACTTCCATTCACGGCCACATAGTACTTGGAACTGTGTGAGGAATGTCGTCGCATACTGTCCCGTGATGCTCCGGCTGCGAGTGATCAAAGCCTCCGCATCGGTACCACTGGCTTTTTCATCGGAATTATGGTTTACTGTGGCTGCACGCTGTTTGTCAGAACTACCTTTTGCGATCGTTGAGGTCGAATTTGCGCCTGCTGGGGCAGCACTCGCAATTTCAAGAAGATAATCCGCGACATTGTACCCCTCTTCGTAAAGAGGTACTTCCGATTCACCTGCTCTCTCGATTTCCGCATCACGAGCACCTGTGAAATGCCTTGCAGGAGCCAAACCGCCTGGCCCAGAATACAGTGCTCGTCCGCGTGAGAGAAGTAGAACGGAGTCAAACGAGTGATAAAGACGCGAGCTGCGAAAATATAATCAGATTACAGATCAGCTATGGTTGAATACAGATTACCCACCTCGGCTGATGCACGCTACACATGATTGCAACACCCTGATTGTTCTCTTCCACGGAGCCAAATAGTCCACCACCACCTCGCGCGACCTCCTTGAGAACATTAACGACGCGGCGGGCACTCACTGAATCCAAGCCACTCGTGGGTTCGTCGCACACCAATATATCCGGACATCCGACCAGTTCGAGGCCAATGCTGACTCTCCGCGCTTCACCCCCACTAATCCCACGGCCAGTTCCGTCCGTTGCGCCGATCCTCGTCTCTGCAACATCTTCCAAACCAAGTCTTGAAATGATAGCTGATACCAACGCCGCCTTTCTCTCCGGAGACAACGACTCGGGGAGTCGTAAAGATGCTGCAAAAGTGAGTGCTTCTCGCACCGTTAGGACGGCGGGTAGGATGTCTGTCTGAGGAACGAACGCCACCCGAGGTCGCCGTCCGTTCGCTAATGAAGGGAATATGATCGAGCCGGTGAACAACCCCGATTTTGCCTTTCCCGCAATCAGTTCCACCAACGTCGTCTTTCCAGCACCGCTGGGACCAAGGACTGCCATGAGCTCTCCAGCGGCAACGTGACCACTGACGGAATCCAAGATGGTTTTATCGCCTCTGGAGGATCGGATAAAGTACGAGACATTCGTCCAACGAACATCGACCCCGCCGTTGTGGCCACCATCGAACGGTCGTTTTCGGGCAGCTCTCTGGAGGATCCATCCCCATAAGAAGCCCGCGAGCCCGACCCCGATCAGGCTACCCACAACAGCCAGACCGGCGATGACACCCGGATTGAGTGGGCTCGAACCCGTGGTGCCCGATGTCGATGTACCGTCAGACGAGTCAATTACGCCTTGGGTCACACACTCTCCATAAGCACAGCCTTGCAGCGCAAGCCCACTTGAGCCGAATAAGCCGTTGATGGTCTGCTGCTGGAAGTGACACGTATTGGTGTTATCGCAGACGATCGTTAGAGGGCCTGACAGTGAATCGATCGTGCTTGTCAAGTTGGTCACGACAACAGCTCCGCAGAACGTCGTATTCGGGATACATTGACACTGTAGAGTGGAACAAGTCCACGTATCCGTGGTGCTCGTGGATGCTTGAGTGCAAGACGATGCAGCGCAGAAGAATTGTTCGACGCCACTGTAGAATAGTTGTGCGTATACGGCTGGAGTCCCGTCGGGGGACAGGACCGTGCCGGAAACATTTTGCAATGGAGAGAGTGAGGCGTTGAGGGTCCGGTGAATGTTTAGTGTGGATTGCAAAGGATAGATCGCTTGTAACGTCGGGTTCTGGAAGGAAATGGGTCAAAGTGTTACCCACACGTGTGAGAACACATACGTTAACTTGACAGCTAAGTTCACTCGCTGCCCATACCGTGGGGGAGGTATTGCACACCATGGTTTCATTAAGGCCTGACACCTGGGCAGTTGGGGCGCTGGAACTAGCATTGCCGTTCACAGCAGCGTATGCAGCCTGGCACGCAGATGCACTTGTGCAGACGTTACAACCTACCCCGGTCCATCCATCGGTGCATGAACAGCCCGAAGAGGTCAAGTTGGGGAAACCACCCGAAGAGACGGAAGACGGTGCGAGAGAGCGATGAGAACCATCAAATATGGTACCTCCGCACCCCGGCTGAGAACAATTTGCCCCGCCAAATCCTGGAGGGCAGAGACAACCGGACGCGTTGGATATACCATAATTGGTACACGACTGTGCAGTAACGGACAAAAGTATTGATGCGAAACTCAGCGCACGGAGGATGCTAGTTGCTGGCAGCATTGCTGATGGACCCCGTGCAGGGAGACGCCCGCGTTAGTGGACGTGGACGAGTCGAAAACAACGTGCCAATTGGGCTAAGTATCCCTGAGACTGAGTGAGTGACCATCAACAAATTATTTTGAATTTACTATAATTGAGAAGATCACGTGTACTCACGACTACCATCGTCAAACTTCATTTTATTTATTTCATCGGCTTTCATCATGTTCTCAGGTGTAAGTTTCACTGTTTGATTCACCCGGAGTTGATCAATATTGAGCTTTTTTGTAGATTACTTCTTGGTGGTCTTCGTCTGAATCTACTCCAGCCAGAACGTCGGAGAACTACGATCCAACAAACCCAAAGATGAACCCTTTAAACCCCAAGGGTCTCAAGCCGTATGCACCCGCTAGCTGCACGAGTTTGGCTGTTCTATGTTGATTGCGTTCGTCAGGTGCTGCGCTTGTCCAGAAACCAAATCAGCTCGCGATTTATGTTTTCTGCAGAATGGGGCTGACGAAGGCCAATGTGCAGAATTGCTCAGAAAGCACGTCGAGTGCATGCGTGGGCTTGGTTTCGAAATTTAATTTCTGTCATGCCCATGCCCATGCCACATAGCCTGGCAGGAACTACTAGGCATCGTACACTTGATCATCGAATTCTGTTGACATGTTGACACCCACCCCTAGCACTGGATCTTTTCATGCCAACTGTCATCACTGCTACGTACATCACATCTATAGACTCATCCCACCTCACGAAATACATCAAACGTCCCGCAGAAGTCAGATGGAAAGCCATGAACTGTCGGACTAGAGTCACGGTCTGTGCTTACTTTCAACTATCGCTGTGGTCTTGCCTTTCTGGCTCGCTTCTTGGAGTAGCGGTCGTCTGGGTATCTACCTTATTTGTGACGAAGTAAGAAACCATCAGTGACATTCAACACCGATGGTAGATTCGTATGCACAGGGAAGATCGACTTCCTACACTTCGGCTAATCCGGGAAAAAGTACGCCCTGCCCTTGACATCTGCTGCACTCGGGTAGTGTAGCCTTGACGAATTCGCGGAAGTGGAAGGAATGTTTCCTCGCTGAGACTGATAAATGATCCTTCTGCAGAAAAAAGTCACCTTCCTACCGGAGGAGGGCGGAAGACTCCAAGCTTCACCACAAATCGAGAGAACAAGGGATTTAAGAGGTCCTGGCACCTTATGGTCGCCCACTCTCGCTTCCCCTTCCCAATCCCCCCGCATCTTCTGCACCATGAGGCTCTTTGCCGTTGCCACTGTACTCGCCCTTGTTACTCCTGCGTTCTCTTACACCGCGACGTACACTGTATCGTATGACACCATGTATGACCATGGTCATCACTCCCTCAAGGACGTTGTCTGCTCGAACGGCGAGCATGGCTTACTTACCCACGGGTATACTACCTTTGGCACCCTCCCTACCTTTCCCTACATCGGAGGCGTCCCTCAGGTACTGTCGCGGGACTCGCCCTACTGCGGCACCTGTTGGAAACTCACATACACCGACCCACGAGGCGTCCCCACGAGTCTCAATATCACCGCCATCAATACTGGGGATGGCCATGAAGGGTTCATAATCTCGCGTGAGGGCATGAATGTCCTCACGAACGGTCGTGCTAGGAGACGTGGTATGGTCTCGGTTTACGCGACTCGGGTACCGAAGAGTGCGTGCGGCCTGTGAAAGAGGTTTAAGGGTAAACCACCCCATCTACCCTGCACTCGACGATGTGTTGACCGTAGTCATGAAAATCGAGCAGGTTTTCAAGTTCCGAGTCGATACCAGCTCAATCTCTTTCGTCCTTCGTCTTCCGTTTTCTGTCTAATTCAAATTTTTATGCAAGATCCGTTCCAGACTGCGTAACCTGTATGTCCTCTAGAACACCTATTACGAACTTTGCGCGTTAACGAAATAGTTCTTCGGACTGTAGTGTAGCGAATTTTGGGTTTGAATTGCGAAAGATATACCATATAGCACAGGTTCTTCTGGGCTTTTTTCTACCTAACGGTGTATTCTCAGGCACGCATGGCTGGCATTGGGCAAACCTTGCAGGACGTATTGGCATTATACTGTATTGGGTTCCTGTGGCAATCATTAGCCATGCCGTTGCATTCTACCAACTAGCTTGCCGATTTGATCGGAACCCAGACACAGGTTTCAACGAGGGGTATAGAGTACGTTTACGAAACTTGTCGGCCTTGAAGCTGATCCCCGTGAAGGTCTTTCAAGTGGTCGATTCATGATGCTTCCAGAGTCTGGGGAAGTTTCAGCACCGTGGGGAATGCTCATCCGATAATCGTTAACCTTTGTCATTAGCAAAGAACACATCACGGGTGCGGGGTAGTATAGGCGAGAAGCCACCGCCATGATGATGGGGGGGGGAGACGGAGCGATGCTAATCACAGGAATCCTCATCCGATAATCAGTAAATCAGTAACTTTGGTCATAGGCGAAGAACACATATCACGGGCGCGGGGTGGTATAGGCGAGAAGCCACCGCCATGAGAATAGGGGGGACGGAGCGATGCTAATCAACCACCTCTACCAAGACTCTCTTGGACACCTCGCCGTCTTTGTGTTAGACACTACGGCTACACCTGCCCGACGGTGGTACCGCCTCGCTGTCTCGCTCAGCCAGCTGACCCTTCCCCTGCAGACCAAGCACCCGGGCGTCGACTTGGCCTTCCAAAAGTGAGCACGGTATGTTATATGTATTGACGTGCACCGACTCCATGACGTGACCACGCTCAGGCATAAAACATATAAATGGGCGACCTGCAATAGGGTCAACGTTCCCTCAGCCTGTTCACCTCATTCTGAGCACTTCACTTCTTACTTTGACTACTACTATGAAATTCGTCTCTCTCGCCGTCGCCGCCCTCGCGTTCACTCTCCCCGCCTTTACACAGGTGACCAAGAGTCTCACGTACGACAACACGTATGATAATCCGAACCTCTCGCTCTCGAACGTCGCCTGCTCCAATGGCGCCAACGGTCTCCTGAGCAAGGGCTACACCACCCTCGGATCCCTCCACAACTTCCCCAATCTGGGAGGTGTGTACACCGTGACCGGTTGGAACTCGCCCTCGTGCGGCACGTGCTACAATGTCACCTACGGTAGCAAGACGATCCCCGTCTTGGCGGTGGACTATGCTGGCGATGGGTTTAACCTGTCCGAGGAGGCGATGAACACGCTCACGGGCGGGTTGGCGAGAGACCTTGGAAAAGTCCAGGTCACGGCGGTCCAAGTCGACGCATCTCTCTGCGGGATGCATTGATCAAATCGACGACTGATAGGTCCGAGTCTACCAAGTTCGCTCTCTGATGTGTATGATGCTCATTAATAAAACAGGACAAGGAAATTTTGGTTATACGACAAATTCGGACACTTGATACGCGTATTCAAAGGACATGCTTTAGTATTACTTGGGGGACTTTGGGTTAGGTTTATGAGGAAGATGTATTTACCCTGTCCTCGGTGATGTGTTGATCGTAGTCGTGAAATTGAGAAGGTTTCCAAGTTCCAAGTTGTTACCAGCTCGATCTCTTTCGTCTTCCGTCTTGTGTCTCACTGAAGGAAGTAAAGACACGCATAACAAGGGACTGTGAAATTGATGTTACTAGAAGCAGCGACACACGCGAGGCATATTTCTTCAAAGCTTCAGTGACGGGGGGTTCTTCACTCC
>JBBPNB010000354.1:0-21106 GCA_038090635.1 Rubroboletus satanas
AAATAACATGTGTTGGGACGCATTCCAACCTGTCTCCCCCCGGGGCATACACGGATCCCCAAGGTTCCTTCTGACGCCACCCTTCTTCCTTGAGAAACTGGTACAACACCTCATCACTGAGTCGAATCTGGCCAGCTTTGTAGAATCGGAGGGTCTTTCCTCGATCTTTCAGTACAACAAGCATGGGTGGACTGAAGAAATGGTTGAGCGATACGGAGCAGCGACAAGACACGCATATACGCACGACCACACCACCCATTTGGTGGTAATTGCAGTGACATCCAAGTAATCAATCCTTCCAAATCGAACGTGCTCCAAGTCGCCTTTCTCGAGGGCATAGTTATATGCTGCATCAAAGGATTGGTCCACAAATTTAGACACTCCGTCTGGTTGCCCCGCGGTAGTAGTTCTGCAACAACGCTCTCGATGTCGGCATAAAATGGGTGAGGAAAACCAGCTCACATTATGATGAACCACACCCGTTCCTCCTCCTCCTCTGGTGTCATTTCCTCATTTATAATCAGGTCTGCATAGTTGGAGTCTGTGATAAGAGGGATTCGCTCATCCCAGTACACGGGGGCTGTTCCAGTGAGATTAAAGCCAATGACCGAAGAAAGCGCCGCAAGAGGACCGCCGGTCACCAAATTGTCAAGAAATGATGGCTTCGGTGGGGTTGTTCCGTGTTCTCTAGCCGCTTCAGTAGACTGGGGGGGTTGGGACTGTGCATGGGCAGGCAAAGTCGGTACCGGCTGTCCAGGAGTCCACCCCGCCGAGAAATACTGGGCGTTGGCAAGCCCGGCGGCCACGAACAAGCTCGATACCAGAGCTAGCGACTTCATGAATAGTCGCGAACGCAGTGCATATGGGAACAAATATGGAACATACAACAAGCACAACGGTGGCGTTTGTGCCAACCATTCGAGACAAGTTACGCGCTGTGTTCGACCATGAACCATTTGTATTACTATTGTGCGTACGGATAGTTAACGTTCACCAACTAAAGTAGTGTGATCAGTGGGTAAGGACGAGACGTTGTAACTTGTGCTGCGGTGGTCGGTTGCAGTTAACTGAGGGCACAGAGTCAGATTCAGTCACTGCCGTCATTAGCATCGCCCGCACTGAAGGCGAGGCCAACGTCTCCAACATTTACCGTTCGACGGCCACGTTCACGAGCACTGCCAGATATGCCCACAACAATGTTTGGCCATCCTGCCTGGTCATACCTTTGGTTTCTGTCTCTAATAGCGCATCGGGCTCGGGCCGTACCCACTGACAGTGAGTATCATCACAGGTGCGACAGGTCGACACACTCATATCACATCTGGCTCTAGTTCCTTCGGCCGCCTCGTTCTACGTCTCGAGTCTCCCTGGCTTACACCAAGATCCCATCCACCCGTTACACATATACGCTGGACACATCCTCTCCGACCCGAATGCGTCCTCTGCGAGTAGCCTCGACGTGCTTCCGCACCTGTTTTTCGTGATGGTAAAGGCGCGGCGAGCAGCTGACAAAGAGAGATTGATGTTCTGGTTCAACGTGAGTTTCTGCAACGCTAATACGTCACCACCAACGTGAATTGTATTGCGGCTAGGGTGGGCCAGGGTGCTCGTCCTTTGATGGGCTCATGATGGAGATAGGCCCATTCAAGGTAGATGGACAGGGCGGCTTGAAAACTGTCGAAGGAGGCTGGGAAGAGTACACCACTATGGTCTACGGTGCGTAATTGCACTCCCCTACTTCTGTTTTACTCAGGTCTCACAATTTGACAGTCGATCAACCCGCGGGGACGGGATTGTCATACACTAGCACAAACCACTACGTGAATACACTACAAGAAGTATAATTCCCATTGGACTCATTGTCCTTAGCGGTCTCTGACAGTTCTTTACAGGCTACGGACCACTTAATTCAGTTTCTCAGGACTTTTTATCTGGTTTTTCCGGAATATTTATCGATGGATGTCAGTCTTTTGCTCTTGGTATTGCTTTTAGGTACTCACGACCGGCAGACCTATCTCGGTGGTGAAAGTTTTGCAGGCCAATATATCCCTTATTTCGGTATTATGATTTGCCCAAATTTAATATCGACCTTCCAGCTGCTAATACGTACATAGCGGACGGTATTCTCGGGTCAGGTCTTAACATTCCGTTACGTGGTGTCGCGATCGGGAATGGCTGGATAGATGGCCGTAACCAATACCCCGCATATCTCGAATATGCAACAACCCATGGTATTGTCGATGTGCAGTCGCAGGTAACCTCTGAATTTATTGCTTTCGCGTGTGGGCATATGACAACTGATTGCTTGAAAGCTATTCAAAGATAGCAAACAGGGCACAGATCAATGTCTTGCCCAATTCGACGATGCAACTCAAGAACCAATAAATACCGGCGACTGTGAGAAACTCCTAACATCTATTATTGAGTCAAAGATACGGACGTAAGTGCAAATCCTAGTTTCATTCCATCATACCCCTGATGATACACAGTGTGGACGGAGCGGAGAAGTGCATAAATATTTACGATGTGCGATTAGAGGACGACTACCCAGCTTGTGGTATGAATTGGCCGCCGGACCTCAAGGATGTCACCCCTTACCTCGCGGTACGTCCAAAATACTTCGTGGTACTGCTCAACTGCGATATTGACATTTGCAGCGTGAGGATGTCGTCAAAGCTCTGCACGCCACTGGAAAATCTGAGAGCTGGGTCGAATGTCATGGTCGCGTTGGGACCGAGATGCGCGCCAAGTTCTCACCATCCTCGATCACACTTCTCCCGAGCGTCATCGAACGGATCCCTGTCTTACTATTCGTGGGTGACCAGGACTACATATGTAATTACATGGGCATCGAGAAAATGATCGATTCCATGACATGGAACGGCGAGAAAGGTCTTGGTGTGAGTCCGTCATCCATCGTATCTCCTCTCTTTCTCCCGCTATCTTATACATTTTCCTTGTACGAACCCGGGTTGACTGCTGATTATTTCTTGTGTGTAGAAGGCACCGATCGAGCCATGGACTGTCGCTGGAACACCAGCCGGGACATGGGTTTCTTCGCGAAACCTCACTTATGTCAAGGTATGGCATCACTGTTTACATTGGAGCGTCGATACCAACATTTTTTCTCCCTTCGGGCAGGTTTTCAATGCCTCACACATGGTCCCGTACGACGTCCCGGACGCCGCCCATGATATGATCCTCCGTTTTATGGGCATGGACTTTTCGGCCATCCTCGAGGGCTCAGCAGGTATACCGAGCAGTGTCGGCGACGATGTCAAGCCCATCTTCATGGATGACGAGAACCTCCCTGTCTCACCCAGTCCGCCAGGGAAATCGCCTGAAGAAACGAAAGCACAGTGGGATGGTGAGAGCGTCTTTCTTTTGTTCTCTGATGCGTCCCGTTGTTTTGGGAATAACACGCGTGCAAAGCATATTATAACGCAGGGACAGCCGCACTGGTCATTTTGCTCATCGCCATCGGTGTTGGCGTTTGTCTATGGTGTCGACTGCGCAGAAGACGCGTCCTGCTCTCTCGAGGGGACGGGGATACGGAAGAGAACATACCCCTCAAGGTTTCCGATGGGGATGGGGATGAGGACGGGGACGAGTTGGGGTCTGAGGAGGCTCGGCGGAGGAGAAAAGGGAAGGGGCGGGCAATTGAGGATGAGGGATCACCCATTTTTGATGTGGGTGAAACCGATGAGGATTAGTACGTGGTGAAAATCTCGACTCGACTCCCTATTGTGGTTGTACAATGGAACTACATGATCATCCTTAAAAATGGTTTTGTGTTGGCCGCGAGGGAAAACTAATTTTCAGACCAAGTTTATTTTATACTTGGATTTCACCGATGATGACGGTTTCCACCCATTCTCCAGCTTGCAGTTGTGATGGGCCTCCCTCTTGGAGGACAGGTAACTGCACCAGTGCATTGGCCCCGCTTAAGCTTGCCACCCGACTTGACCTCTGACCTCCTGTACTGTACGCCTTGAGGCCATCTGGCGTTGCTTTCACAATGACACGATGGAACTCCACTCGGGGATCCAGGCGCATTGGGCTTTGAATCTATCCATGCAAAATAGATTTGTTTCCTCTATGCAGCCGGATCACGTCATGAGAGAAAACTCACCTGTACTTGGACACGCGGGAGCTGACACCTCTCAACTGACCATCCGCCTAACCTCCTGAGCGCAGGTACCACGAAAATATGGAACGTCACGAGCGCTGACGCTGGGTTGCCGGGAAGAGCAAAGAGGAATTTCCGTTCGCCTTCCTTCCCTGGCACAGGTATGCTCGCGAAAGTCGTCGGTTTCCCGGGCTTCATCGACACGCGACCAAAGTGAATCGTTCCCTCGAATCGTCGCTCGATGACGGGTTTGAGAAGGTCGCTGGGTCCCATTGAAGTACCGCCCGTGGTAAGAAGCAAGTCCGCTTCTTGGAGCCCTTTGACGATGGCTTGGACGTGTGCGTCGACGCTAGGATATTGCGTCAGTCATGGTGGTCTCCTTTAGCAGGAAAAAATAATCTTGGCCTCACTCGTCGGGGACTATCCCAAGGTCGACGACCGTGTATCCCATCCCTTCGAGTGTTGCTTGCAATGAGGGGCGGTTGGTATCGTATATCCCTCCCCATCCGTCGCTGGGGAGTGGATTTGGAGATTGCAGGTCCAAAATTTCATTGCCCGTGCTCAGAAGGGCTACAACAGGTTTGCGTCGGACCTTGACCTATACGCATGTTGTTTCGTCGTTCAGTGTGACGAAAAGACGAACAAAGTGCAAGCCAACCGACCTCTTTTCGTCCGACAAACGCGAGTGTACCAATCTCGCCTCCCAAACTCGTGATCACGTCGTCTTTCTGCAACGCCAAACTTCCACTGCGTACGTCTGAACCCGGAAGTCTCACGTTTTCTCCGGTGGGAACCTGCACGAGCGTCTTGACCTGACTCTCTTCGAGATCTTCGCCGTTGGCGTCTTTGACGGTGGACGAGAGCTCGGTGTCTTCTACCATGATAACGGTGTCCGTTCCAGTAGGGAGCGGCCCGCCTGTGTTAATGCGGAATATAGATCCTTGTGGGACATCCTCTGCAAGCGCATGTGTTTTCCATGTCAACACATTGTAGATTCCAGGGGGATCAGAAGCTGTCGACTTAGAGAGTCAAGCTAAATAATTTTGAGCTGAATCGCATGTCCGTCCTTACATCGGAGTGCGTAACCATCTACGTTGGTAGTTTGCGAAGACGGTACATTCCGTAGGGCGTATACGTCTTCGGCGAGTACATGTCCCGCGAGGGCAGGGGTGACCTATGTAGCTCATTAGCCAGTATGTAACGTTTATCTAGCAGTGATCACGAACCGGTAGTTCGAGAGGACCTAAAGGTTGGATCTCGGTCAAGATGAGCTGGAGCGCTGCTTCGAGACTGATCTGCGGGTATGGTGATCTTCGATGGCGACCTGGAGCTGCGGGCGCGTCTGTAGCGCGTATTTATGTGACAGGTCTTGCACACTTACCAGGCGCAGATGGATCATGGGAGAGTAGTGTCCTGGGTTGAGGGGCTGTATGTCCCTCATGATGATGATGGTGGTGGTGATGGTGGTGATGGTGGTCAGGCGTGTTCGAAGCCCGCGCCGGGGTGTGACTCGTTCCCAATATCGCATGTACTTGCTTACCGCTGCCTCCCTTAATAAGGTCGATCGCATGGGCAACAACGCCATTGGAGAGAAGCACTTCCATGTTCTCCCTCACAGCCTTGACACTCCCCGGGAGCGTCACGACGAGGGTGTTTTTGACCGTTCCTGCGATCGGTCTAGACAACCCCGCGAGCGGGGTGTGCTTGATCGACGCAGAAAGCAGGAGATGGACGATCCCCGATGCATACCGCTCGATCAATGGTGATATCGCCTACCACAATTCTCCATTACTTACTTATCCAAGAAACTTGAAGGCGGGGCACATTACCTCGGGCGTCCTGTCTCTCACACCGAATCCAGTTCCACCCGTGGTTATAATCCAATCTATCGCACCGCGCGAAGACTGATCCTGGACGGTCTGACGGATCTGAGCTTCGTCGTCTGGGAGAAGGGTGGTAGATATGTCTTGATAGCCGTGATGCTGGAGGATCTTTTGTATTTCAAGGCCAGACAGGTCTTGGGTCTTCCCCGAAGATGCGCTGTCGCTGACTTGGTGTTAATGAGCTCCTTGTACCTGGCAGGGGAACGGAAGCAACCACTGTACCCGTGATGATCAGTACCCTGACGGAGCTCATGAGTGGTGATGAAACCGCGGGGGAAGTGCGGCCACCGTGAAGTCGTCCTGGTGGTAGTAGAACGGCTAGCAGCGACTACTGGTACCAGTCTCTAGATGTTCTGATGCTGGAGTGTCAATTATTCGAAAAGACCGGCATCAATTCCGGGATCACGGCGCGGGTTTACTCCAATTGAAAGGCTCATCTAGATCGCAAGCTCCTCTAGTCTATACAAGCCAATACCCAGACTAGCCCGTTGCTCAAGTTGCTTCTTCCGTTTCTTCCATTCTGCTGGACTCTCTTTAGATTCACTCGTCTTTTCCTTCAGCAACTGAGCCTTCACAAATGGTTCCAGCACACCACGTAGCGGCTCCAAGCTGCCTATAAAAGTGATCTCGGGCTCTATATAAGAGAGGATTCGATGCAGCGGGTCGTGCGCAGGCTGGTACTGGAGAAGGGCAACGAAGGATGCATCGAGCAAGGCTTGAAGAAAAGTGATGACCTGATAACTGGTAAACGTTGCGATAAGAAACGGGTGCGGCGGAAATACCTTGGAATACGGGGGAGAATCAGCCCTGCTTAGTGGCATCTTCATATTCGTAGCCAACGACTTGAGGAGAGCCTCCATCTCGTGTTCAGTTCCTCCTTGTATCCAATTCTCCAGTATCTCTAGGATCATAACCAAATCCTGAGCATCGGGCAGGTATTTCCGGATAGCCAGACGCATCGGGGTCGCTGAGAATGGATACGACACGCAGGCGAAAAGATATGACCAAAGAGGGGGTACATAATCCTCTGATGCATCAACGTCCATTGTATTTTCGCTCCTGCGTTTTCTGTCAATAAGGAATTTGGCCGAAGACATTAGTTCGTCCTCGGAGACATCCACAACCGTCGTCAGAGCAAACATCAGATTTTCCTGAATGACTCGTAAGGCTTGAGAAGTTCGAGAACACACATAACAATAGGATTCTTACCCAATCACCTCGTTCGCGCAGCGTTGTGATAAGGCGGCCGTTGAGCATGATAGTGCTGATGACGGCATTTTCGAGGAGGCAGCGTGTTATGCGGGGGGTGTGCGGGTAATCGGTTGGTGACTCTGGAGGCAAGACGATGTTGAATATTTTCTTGACAAATTCGTGACCGAGAGCCGCCTCTTTTGACTGTCCCTGCCATCAACGACAAAGTTGTATGAAAAGACAGAGTCCTTACGCTATGTGAGTCAAGCCACTTCAAGAAAGCTTGCTCAGCCTTTTGCGCATTATTCTTCTTTAAAGAAGCTTGAATATCAGAAATTATCTTGGTTGATCTGTCGTCCTCTTCAGATTTCTGACCATTTGATGTTTTAGGGACCAGCCATTCAGCTGTCAGAGCAGTTTTTCCGAGTGCAGCGGCGAGACTCGACTTGACTCGTGCGTCCACGGGCACAATGTGTATCGAGGAACGCTTAGGGGTAATTTTTCCATCGTGGAGTTGTGGAGACGACACAGTCAAAAGTACTTGTCCTTCGTCGGCGACGGCGAGGGTTAGGTGTGCTAAAGGAATTGCGGATGGTACGGGCATCGATTGCGCCGTTAGAAGGACTCCATAGGATAGGTCCCATATTTGGAGAGATATATCTTGGGTCCCTTCCACTAATGCAGCGAGGAGGACGAGAGAAGTGCCCAAGGATACCACGGAGAGGCTGTTCCTTGCCGATGCTTTTTTGCTTTCGATGGCGGTAAACCGCTGGAGCTGAAGGTTTTCTGAGAAGGGCGTCGAGACAAAGGACGAATTCAGGGATACGAGTTGATATGTCGCCCATAGTCCACGCGAGTCTGTAAACATGATATACCATCGCGCCACACCGACAAGGACGGAAGACCCACCGATAAAACTGAGAACCCCAGAAGGACTGCAAGTTAAGCCGAGTATAACGATATTAGTCTTGCTGGTTGAACTTGCAATCGGTATTTCGCAGGTTCCGACTGGAGCAATCTCTTCTCTTAATAGCGCAAGTCGCACGTGCAAGATCGTGCCGGTCTGACAGCAAGTGATGGCAACTCTGCTACATGAGTCCGCGTCATCCTGTATGAAGCTACACGACTTGCGAGGGAAGATGAAGGTTTCCAAGTATTTGCGTTCCCCGGGCCAATGTAGCTGGCTTTTTATATCCACCTGTGCGTTCGCAAGGGAGAGACTTCCATTTTTTGAAACGAGTAATAGCGGTAATATGTCATGACCTGTACCACATATTCGGACAGGCGGATCATCAACCTAGGATGGCGTCGGAGAAAGTCATCGGGTTTCAATGGCAGGAGGAGCGTACGACTACAACAGTCTTCTCGCTTGCTGCGACTCTTGAACCGGAAAGGCTTTGTCGTATCACCCAGATACTACGCCTACGATCTGCTTTGGCGATATCCGGAGCTACTCCTAGGGCTGTGTAGCTGATAACCGACCTGTTCCCGGCCTCCGTGACATACAGACTGAGGGCAGGTGTTGCAAAAGCGACATGCTTGCCAACGGAAAAAGATGCTACAGCATGGAGGTTCTGGAGCTGCAGATTGAGTGCATCAGACTTGGTCGCAAAGCGGGAATGAGATGACTTTTTACTGACGTCCCAGACGTGAATGCCGTCTGCTTGTGCGGTCACTGTGGCATAACCAGGAAAGTCGGAATTGTGAGTGGAGTATATGGCCTCGTAGTCTGGGAGCTTTTGGGAGAGTGTACTGCCGAGATACAGCTGAAATGGCTCGCCGATGGTCGAGCTAGTCGAGGTCGACGCTGCCATCAGACTGCGAGGCGTGGGAGTTGTCGATTGCTTTAGCTCATTCCGAATCGGCCAGTCGGCGTGTTTCCCTACAACCACCACCGTCCTCAACGTCGCGCTTGGGTTCACAAAGATGACTGAACCAGTAGCAAGGCAAGATCCCCGGCCAGCGCTCCAGGAGGAGACTAGCCCCTTCCGCAAAGTCTTCGCGGCCGTCCAGGTATGACGTCTCCATGCATGCATCCAGTCCAGCTCTCAACGGCACCTTGTGGTATAGCAAGTGCTTCTGATATGGGCCTTTTCACAACTAGGCGAGTGCAGGAAAACGTGGGCTTAGATCAACAACTGAATTCTATGCAGCGATGAAGTTTTTTGTCCCTACGAAACCTCAGACAACACCGGCTGCCCCTACCGGAGGCGAAGCACCCCCTTCAGTCGGTCAAGCGAACCCTTTCCTTCTTCCACCACAGCAGGCCCAGCTTGCATGGGCACTCGGGCAGCCGCTCTCCATGTATGTATACTTTTCGACGTCACCCAGCGGCGACGTGTTTTCGCGTCAATGGACCTCTGGATGGAGAGAAGACCAGGATAAAGACTTACCCTCTTTCATATGGTCAAACATTACCTTTGGAGATTGGAACGACCATAGAACTGAATACTTTGATATTGCCCTACCCGAGGTATATCACCACAATTGTCATGTGTATACAGTCTCTCACTCGAATCAGGCTGTTCAATGGAACGCGTCTCTCTGGGCGGATGTCTTCCTTACGAAGGAGGGGGCAAGTCCGGACCCATCGAATCCATCGTTCGACCCCCAGTCCGTACACCACATTCGTAAACGTTGGTTGATTTCTGCGAATTTTCCTATGATCGTTATCTCACCTAGTTTGTGGCGCAGTGTTGACTAGGTATCTACCAAAGGCCAAGATGCGCAAGGAGAAAAATCTTCTGGGTAGTTCCGATGATGCACAGGAGGAGGAAGAGGTATCTTTTTGGTTTGTTGCCTTGGTCCATTCTAATTCAATTCTATAAGATCGTCGAGGAAGATGTGGTTGTTTCACATTGGTATAGGGTGCGCCACCGCCACTGGCTAACTATGCAACCAGGAGACTAATAGCAGTGCAGAACATGACTTTAGCTCTCATCTCCGATGGGACCGCCCTCACGTTTGACAAATTACCTCCGGTCATATCCGAACGTGAGTATTGATTATTGCAGACCAAGTAATACCTACACCGCAGCAGATATCCACCTGGTTCCTGGGGCAAGGAATCCAACCGGAACGAAAGGGTTTTACAAACCAATTGTGTTCCCAAATGATTTCTGGTTGCTACGGTCCCACCTCACGGAGATTAATACCACAACCCCTAGCGTGCCATTGCAAATAACGTTCCAGCCAATGTCGTACTTTAAATTTCAACTTTTTGCGTCGATGACACATGGCTTCGATGAAGCGATAAAGCAGCAGGGCAGTGGCACTGGCGCGGAGCTAGATGAAGTGAAGAGAATGTTACTCGAGACTAATCCATGGTTCCTTGCCCTAACCGGACTCGTTGGTATCTTGCACACGGTGTGAGTTCGGCCGAGACTGTTGCAAGCCAGCCCAGCTGACTGGTGCAGATTTGAGATGCTCGCATTCAAGTCCGATGTGTCACACTGGCGTCAACGGAAGGAACTCGTGGGGGTGTCTGTCAGGTAAGCTTGCGGGACATTGTATTACCCTCACTCCTCTGATTGTATTTTTCGACCCCGCAGAACGGTACGCTCATCGCTTGCAGTCGATGCCGTGCCACATATCTGATGTATTTCCAGATTATAACCAACGTGTTTGTCCAGACTGTGATTCTCCTGTACCTCATCGACAACAACACAGACACGAGTTGGATGATTCTTCTCGGCTCTGGAATGGGTGTTGTGATCGAAGCTTGGAAGGCGAGTCATATTATGTGAGCGATTATCGCACTTGTGTTAACGCCAAGAATTAGATCACAAAAGCGGTTGATATTAACATCGTGCCTTCACCTGCTGGATCGATGTTCCCCTATAAGCTAAGTATTAAAGGTATGGCTTTCACGTTTCTGGAGTTTCGCGTGTTACAAATAACATAATTAGATAAGCACGTTCTCAGCGATGATGAGAAGAGGACACAGGAGTAAGCGGGCCGGAAGTGTTAAGTGAATATCTGACGCTGACTGGGGATTTTTCAGATACGACAAACTTGCATTCCGATATGTATCCTATGTGGCCGTCCCTCTGCTCGCAGCATATAGTATTTACTCGCTCGTGTACGAGACACACAGGGGCTGGTACAGCTACATCATCTCAACGCTAACCTCTTTCGTATACATGTTCGGATTTGTGAGTATATCGGGCTACCCCGTTCACGTTGGCAAGGGTTTCCTGACGACGACTGATTATGCCAGGCACAACTGATACCCCAGCTCATTATCAATTATAAACTCAAGGTCCGTCGTTGCTATATCTGTCGGTTGTGGCATCTTATTGGTGAACTCCGGCAGAGCGTAGCTCATATGCCCATGAAAGCAATGATTTATAAATCACTGTCGACGGTGGTAGATGACCTGTTTGCGTAAGGATCACGAACCGTTACTATGTGATCACATGGGGCACGGAATTCACGGGACTACCACTCCGCAGGTTTTGCATCAAGATGCCAACCCTCCATCGGCTCGCGTGCTTCCGGGACGACCTTGTGTTTTTGGTATTCTTGTACCAGGTGGGCGATTGTACTATCTATGGTACACAGGGTTTAACACGTGGCCGTGTCCACACAGCGGTGGATATATCGCATCGATCCCAAACGGGTGAACGAATACGGTCAGGTGATGGCTGAAGATGCCGTCAATGCTGACGGAAACGGGGAGACGAAGAAGGACAAGTAACCAAAACAACGGCCAATTGGAATGAGGGGCTTTCCAGAAGGTGGTATACGGTAGCGCCTGCGCCCGGAGGACAGTTTCTGATACAATTATACAGTCGCGCTATCTCCCGTGCCTGGGTGTTACTGGATAGGCTGTGGGACGAGTTGGTTAGAGTCTTTGTGTGAAAAAGGAAATTCTGAAAATGCCGAAAACTGTGGCCAATTTATTGAACTTGGCCTCGGATCTGCGAGTTGAGAGTGAGAGTGTGACCGTGGAAAAACGGACCTTATAACTCCTTTTCTGGAATACGAAACATGCACGCACACGGCACCGGACATTCATCTAATCCGCTCCTGGATCTCGTCTGCACCGCCAAACGCTGGTCGACCCATCTTTCCTTTTTCCCTCCACCACCGCAACCGTCACAATGGCGGACATGCCCAAGGACCAGCCTTCAAGGGCCTGCAAATGTCTCAACGTTCGTATATGGCCCCTGCTTCATGCGGAGAAACCCCCCAATTTTCTCATGCCCGCCGCCGGTGACCTGGAATATACACCAACGTACGTCGGCGAGCGGGGCATCCTCATTGTATGTCGCAGTCATGCTCTAGTTTTTTTTCTTCACCTGATCGTTTCTTTCTCTCTCTTTTTCTCTCCAGAATTATCCACAAGTCACAATGAGGATGAGGAAAATCGGCCCGCCCATCGCGGACTCGTCTCGATGCACCCGATTTACGACGCTCACTTGTCTACTTTGCCAAACGGTGGCATATCGTGTCCAACAGCTTGTGGCATTCGATGTGGATCGCCAGGAAGGCCCATTGCTCCCCTCGCCCGACTGGGTGGAACAGGAGACCCTCCTGAGCAGTTGCGGGTGGATTGAAGTGCACAAAGACTGTCTCGTGAGTGGCTCGACTGGTTCCCGTCCTTTTCCAGCACACGGGACGGTGCAATATCGACAACTAGCCTGTGGTCCCATTTATCTTTTGTCATGTTGTGTGTGACCGTTGGCGTTCTGCTTTATTTGCCGACACAGCTTGTCTTTCTTGGAAGGTCGATCGCTACTTCAGTGATGTTGACTCATGATTGCTTGTCATCGTTTTAGCTTGCCGAGGACGTCACGCAGCTGTCGTCCTCATCTACGTATTCGTCTACCTTTGGCATCGCTTTACCTCAGAATGCGGTTCCAACGGTGACACCGTTACAACCAGCCCATCAATCTCCTCAAGAGCCTAGTGCGCAGACGAGCGCTACCGCCGGTCCTTTCTTGTACAACTTGAAGCCACTCTTCCCTCCAGCACCTTTCGTACCTTCTCACCCCGTTTTTGTTCATCTGTCGTCGATCGCTGTGAAGGCTTCCGAGCATCTCAGATCGTTGGCAGAGGAGCAAATAACGGCGATCGTTCAAGATAAGTTCGCAGAACTAGAAAAAGCGAACGACGGGTTACGACAGGATGTGGAGAAGCTTTGGCGAAAATTTGTTGAGAACATGAGCGAAGTGGAGAAGCAAATAGGACCCAAAGTCGCAGAGACTCGGAGACGGGACAGATCAACTGGCCTTTCGTCATCCACGTCAGGAGTCTCAGGGATGCCTCTGGTCTCCGTTCGGAATTTCGTACCGACCCCAAGCACAGCGCCAAGAACGATGTCTCCATCATCGTCACTCCCAAGAGTTTCCTCTCTTTCAGCCTCATTAGCGACCTCGGGATTCCACCATGTCCGCATGGTCCAGGAATCGGCCGAGACGCGCGAACGATCACCGCCTCCGTACTCGTCTCACCCCTCTTCGCTTGACTCTGCCGAGGGCCCAATATCGTCATCGTCCGAATCTTCTCCACGCATGAACGATGACGGCATCGTGCAGCCTTTCGAGCGGAGCATGGACGAAACGAGGGACACGACCGCCAGCTTTAGGTACTTCACGATCCTGGAAGCTGACGTCGCTCGTGCACGTCAGCAGCACGGTGATTCCCAGCCAAATACCAGAAGCGAAGGCGCTTCAAAACCGGCCAAAGAGACTGGAGATTCGAACGCCGCGACAGTAACCACGCCAGCCAAGGAGGCCGAAGAAGTCTGTGTACATCCGCCGGAGAATTCTGATCGGGGTGTGATATCGCCTACAGATGGGACACCGCGAAGGAGGAAGGTCCAGTTTGACATCAAAGCGGAGACCGTCACAGGTCAGGGAGCGAGCTCGGGAATCGATGGCGAATCTCGAGAGAACGACGGTGAGGGGTGTTGGCCCCGCCCTTTGTTGTCGGGAACTGACGGCATCCGTAGAATTGATATTTGACTTGGAGGAAGGAAGTAGTGATCCCGAGTCTTCAGATGCAGCTCCTACCCTTCCATTCATCGAGAATGCTCAGACACGACGTCGAGGACGTTACCGCGTTGCGAGTCTTGGGGTTTTGCCAGCATCGTTGTCCTCTCTCCGGCCGCCGTCACTTCCAGCTTATTCCGTCCATTCCACACACTCTGGGGAACCTGCGCCCAGCGAATCAAATAGCAGTGCCTCACACACAACGCCGCCTGTCCTGCTATTACAGGAAGCCCAATCCAAATACCCTGAGCAACTTGATCCACAAGAAGAAGAAATATTGAAATTGGTTGCGGCAAATACCCCGAGTCATAGGAGCGCATGGAAACGAAATAGTAAGGCATGGCAATTGTTCGTGAGTAGACGGCGGAATGGCGTCCCTGGAGCCCTGATACCGGAGGAGACTGAGGATGGCTCTGGACGAGCGGCATACGACCCAGATGACAGTGACTGGGGTACTTCCAGGGGTAAGCTGTGCCGGTTGACGTGGATGATCCTAGGCTTACGAAACACAGACGTACGATGGTCGTTAGGAAACGCTGGATTCCCCGCCTCGTTGCCTATCGATATTGTTCCATTATCTCGTCAGAGAGAGCCATTGTCACTGGCATCGTATCAGCCAAAAACTTCGCTTTCAGATCGAGCAGGGATAATAGTTCCTGCCTTCCCGGATGGTCGACGACATACGTCGTCGGCTACAGTGCGCAGGGCTTCGTATGCGGAACGAGATCGTTCCAGAGCTATAGATCCTGGTGCGCTCGACTTTATCGCAGGGGATGGGGAAGACGCGGAGGAAGACGAGAGTGACGAAGAGCCCAGCAGGGCGAAAGTGGCAGGCGAAGAACGAGGAAGGCAGCGTGCGCTCAAGATCCTCGAGGCTCGAAGTAAGATCCCTGAGGCGGGCATGTGGATGAGTCTTGCATGAATCTCGATTGTCTGGCAGTGTTGTTAATGTTGTTAACTGTGGCATAGGTCGTGGTGACCCGCAGTGTACACGTTTTGATTTGCGTTTACATTATTCTATCAGTAATACCGTCGTGTTTGCTTCATGTAGCATCGTCGTTGCAATTGTTTTGAAGTACTTGCCCGTGCACGCTGACATTGTTCGATGCAGTTTTGGTTTACGTGAACGTGGTCGTGATGGACCTCTTGAGCATCATGATTGGGACCCACGCCGCCGCCGCCGCCGATCTGCCAACTTGGCCGGTTTTGAACAGCTCTGAAGTCAACGTTGCAGTCATCGACCTTGATTTGGGTGACCTTTCTTGCGTCCTCCAATCGCCTGTGGTGGAGTCGTCACGGTCAAGCGATGAATCGATAACGCCGCCCCCTGATGCGCATCCCCAAGGGGCTAATTCGCTCCCTGCAAGCAGCGGTCTAACCGTAAATATCATGTATGTATAGAGATGCGGCATCCGTTTTTCCACCTCGTTTTTTCCCAACTGATCCTGCATCCGAACACCCGGGTTCGAGGGTCATGGCCTAGGTGAATCACAGTGACTCCGTGGTTTCTCGCTGGGGCAAGTTGGACATTGTCCTCGGCAGTCACGGTGCCGGGGTCGTGTGCAACATGACGGGATCACTAACCCGCGTTTCAAGGACTCGGACCAGAAGAAAAAAGTGTTACACCAGTCCGCAGCGCTGACACGCCGCAATACAGACGGACCGGCTTACGTTGGATGAATGTATTGAATCCCCAGTCTCGAAGTGAGCCCTAACACCGTTCTCCACTAAACACGCACACAGTCTTGATCATAAAATGTTCGTGAAGATGTATGTGGGCGTCAGATCTTGTACTCCCGATAAGAGACGCTCACGCAAGGAAATACACGAAGAATTCCCAAGAGTATGGACGTCCGAATATTTGTTGAACGAGGCAGGATGTTAAATTTGACAATGAGAAGACCCAGGCTGTGCCATCTATTTTCCGTGTACCTGGCATAGAAAACGTACAGTGGTTTTGTCTATCACATCGCATGGAGGGGTCCTCGGTGCCTTCTTGACATTTATGGGGCACCGCTCTTGGAGTCTCCCCACTGGCGGTCAGTTCTCACTGTTTGTCAACTTTGATCTAGAATAATCAATTGATTTGATTTGTCTGGTTCATTGATAGGGGTCGTACCACATCCGAATCGTAGGAGAGAAACAATGCAATTAGGTCGCTTTTGTTGCGATATCACTTGAGTGGGGGGACAATACCGTATAACGTTCCTCATTTTTCTCTCGTGGTTGTTCTCCCTCACGTTATCTCAGGAAGATTCTTGTATCCGCTCCTTTCCGACAGCGCGATAACGTCTGAGTCAGGTGTGCGAGAAGTTGACCCCAAGTTAGTAAACGAAGGGTAGGTTGACTAAAGGTGTTCCGATGCTGCACGAGGGGCACCGGACCGGGGATGTGAACTGCCCGCGTCATTTGCGGACCGACCTTGCACAGAACAAAGCGCGCAAAGAACCGAGAGAAGATCGTATCGCGTTTGTGATGGAGCACGCGGCGCGATTTCATAAAGATGCCGAGTGCTTTTTGTCCTGAGGTCCACAATCTCGCATGCTTTGTTGTGGTCGTCGTACATGTTCAATTCTCCGCGCCAATCATTTTCAAGAGCTGTCAAATGGACCGATATGGGTCTCCGGATCTTGTGCGCGTCTATGATACGGTGGATATTAGTGGGAAGTGTACCTTGCATTAGTACCTCTATCTATTATTGGCTGGCGAAACACCTCCTTGGATCGGATGAGTGACAAATGACGTGTACAGCCAGCTCTCTGGGCCGCCCTATAACGGCCTCGACGAGTTCTGGACTATGAGTCAAGGGAAACACACTCATATGAATGGACACCAACCCCATCTCCATATAGAATGCCACTGTGAGATAGCAGGGTGATGCGTACGCGAGGTGAGCACTAAACCAAAGAAATAGAAATGGAAGCAAATTCGTGGAATAGATCGAGATCCAGGTAGCCATGTGGGCCAAGGTGAATGCCCAGCGGGCTTGGTTCCCTTCTACGTCTCTAGTCTCCACGGATCACAATTGGGGCCGTCTTCTGCGGACCGTGCGCACAAGGTGCTTGGAAAGTTCATTGAAGTGTTCACATCAAAGGCGAGTACTGAGGGTGGCCAGGACCGAAAACCATTTTAATACAAAGCATCCCCACTAGTCTTGCCTGTTGTCAACCTTCCTATATGATTAGAACGACTGTAATCTCGATGAATTCGGTCTGGTTTTAGGAGATTGAAACCTTTCGCCGCTTCACATCTTCGACGTTGCTGATCGTCGCCAGGTTTGGTACGGAGTCATTACACTCGAGTCACCCATGGGCTCCATTTCTGATACTGCGGGTGTTCGCCATTTCCCCAGATCCGGGCCGCCGGCAGACTTTTGTGGACAGAGCGCACTGGGAACAAAGAAGACCCAGTTCCGTTGCGGCCAGTCCTGGTAAAATCGACCGCAACAAGTAGGGCCCGCACGAGCGCCCATTTCTGTCCACATCCCTGGCGCTCCGACGAATTATGCGTGGGACGGCAAGACCCGCAAGGCCACTGGCACCACCCCGGCTGACAAAAATGCTCAGCATACCCCCCGCTGCCGGTCCCCTCCACGTCAAGAGCGACTCCCCATCTCGCACTTGTGACAACAAGCATCCCCCTGTCCTCCGGCTCTTCAATTCAGAGTTTCGTCCGAATATAACAGTGAAGTTATGTACATTTCACCGCCCCAGATCAAGTCCACGTTGATCATTCCGACTGCTCCGACTCCGTCCACATCGCAAGATATCCATGTGGAACGCGTCGCAGGCGTGAATCTTCCGCGGACCTATGATGCACCGCACCTCCAATTCACGCGACGGCGCCCTCCCTGTGCCGGGTTCCCTCCAATCACTCGCAAAGCACTCATTCGTATACTTAACCAGCCCTCCCCGTGTAGCATCGTTGTCGCATTTATCAAGTAGTATACCCGTGATATGACGGTATTCTATGAAGGTTGGTTTCCTTGACTTTGTCACCGAACCCTTGACCATCATGATAGATCCCGAAGTTGGATCCTAGGACGCCGCGCCTCAGACGCCTGCCAGCAACCGTCTATAAATACGTTTACAGATTATCTGTTTCTCCCTCGTTTGATCTAACGGATCTGCGTTACCTCGAGGTTCAAGCCACGAGTAAAAGAGAATACGAGGTGAGTGAATCCATGATTCCCACTCGGGGGTGAGGTGGAAACCGACACCCTTGCCAATAGGTATTGCCAGGGTTCTTTGTCCAGGATGATCCAACACTAGAGTACACCAAAGAAGTACGCGACGCATGTGCCATACGAAATTACCACCTGCGTTCAACTCATTGATGGGCCGTTCGACGATCTTTGCTAATAGGCTGCGAGTTTGCGTCAGATATCAACACCATTGTGTCATACATCCGAGTCCCCTTGTGGCTAACCGGACGGATTGAGATATGTCGTGTATTCCAGATACTCCCCCCATTCGAGTTGATAGACGAAAGTCCTGATCGGTGGACAACGTTCTCTAACAAGATCAAGGAGCACAACGAGACCGCAGCACCAGGTGTGCAATACAATGTCTTTTTTCTAGGCAGACACGGATAGAGTTATCGTGCGTCTCACTGCATGCTTGCTGCGTTCTGCACGTGTCTCATTTTAAATGTCTTGCCAGGTAACGTGGGGGAGGAGAAGTATGGCACAGCCGTACGTCGTCACTTGGCGTATCCCCGATCCAGCCTTTGACGTCTGTGCGTGGTGTTGGCTTCCCAGGAATGCCAGGTGTGGTGAGTTTTACTTGCAACCGGTACGATCTCTTTTCGATATTGGATCTGATACTGGGCGAAGCTGAATAACGATGGAGAGATCATATGGGGGCGTGAATCATGTGTTTTATTTAGGATAGCCTGCAACTCGGTAGTCTGACCTCCGAGTCCCAACTGATCCACGACTCACAGAGTTGGGCGAACGACAGGCCCGGGAAGCGCATCCGGTGTGGAAGGCGGAACGACGCTTCGGGATTCCTGTTCCAGGAAAGTTTTTACACCAATCCGATAACACGCGCCAATACAGACGAATCAGCTCACGACTAGTGATTCGGTTGCTCCCCGGGCCGGTCTCGAGGTGACTATCGTCGAGGTGAGCCTGGGCAATCCTTTCCCTGTCAAATTTTCTCATGCTGCTGTGCACATTCATAGAACGTTTGTGAATTCCCATGATAAGGGGTGCTCACGCTCGGAAATACACCGAGAGTTCCCAAAATACCCGTTTGAGGATGGTTTCGCCAGAGATGATTCGCTCTGGACGGTAGATTACCGAGAAGTCCACAAGGACCTTGTTGAACGTTGAACGAGGCAGGGGAGTGTTGGATGTCATTCTCGATAATGACGAGGACCAAGGTGTGCACCTATCTTGCGTTTTAACTGACATTGAAAGCTTATGGTTATCCCAGTTGTATCTATCACATCGCATAGAGGATTCATCGGTGCCCTTTTTATGTAAAACACTGCCTTTGGCATCTCCCCACGGGAGGTAAGTTCTCAGTGCAACTGTTGATTTTTATCCAGTTGATTTGTCTGTTTCACTGACAGGGGTCATACCAGTGGTCATCAAGGGGACTATGCAATCAGGACACTTTTTTTTGCAATGTACCGTCGGGGAACACAACCTTGTGACGCTCCCTCTCGCCACGCCGCGTGGTCTCATGTATCATAAAAATCAAAGACCCGATTGAACCTGTCCAGGTTGTTCTTCGGGGAAGTTGTCTCACAGCAACATCAGAACCTACTTGTCGTGGGTCTCGGCGAGAATGCATGTACAGTACAGGGTGAGTGACCTTACCGATGAGTACTAATAAGCCCATACTAATCCGAGTGAACCACCGACTAGTAGGTGGCAGTGAAAATGCCAGAAAAGGGTCGATGAAAACAGGTCCGAGAGGTAAAGACTGGTGACCGGTGATCAATCCCCTCGACAAACATTAATTGGGATGACCTCGCGGTCCATGGTGCTCGGATCGTACCGTGCCAGTGCTCGACGCGTTTATAGTAAGGCGTAGTCCCTTAATTAATTTCGACGACGAACAACAAAAACAAAAATGATATCAAAATAATTTTTCCGCGTGGAAATACGGGCTATCTTACTGGACAAGAGGTAGAAACGAGTGTTTCCATGCGTTGCCATAGCCTCTGTTGGAGTATCATGCGATCGTGATGTGGTAGTAATACCACCGCTTACTTAATCACTTCGTATCTCGAACCTTCGTACCGTAGTAGTAAGTTACTTGCCACGGCCAGTGACTAAGTACATTACTGACTCTACAGCCTCGTCGAGACATACTAGCTAGTGAACCAGATAATGCCACCTACTAGGAGGGCCTGCTGTGCAGAGGTATCAGTAACACCAACACCAGTCGGTCTGAGCGACAGACTGAATGCACTTCAGATCTACTGGCATGTAGCCCTCAAGCATCGATTCCGGGGATATCTGGCGGAGTTGGCGTAGGCTTACGGCCGAGGACCGGTCTCGTGGGGTCTGTGGACCTACACTGCTCACTGTCACCGAAGGTGGCCTCAGCCATTTGTATTACGCGAAAATATTCTGATTTTTCCCTATCTGAAGGACTTGCGATCGACACGCGCGTCTTCGTCGGTCTGGCAGGCCGAAGAGTTAAAAGGTCAAAGACAGGCTGCCTCAGAGATCCATGATGGGCACACGACGACGCTACACTGTTCGTACAGGCGCAGATCGACCTGATGGCCCACTGATATCTCCTCTGCACCAGACCCTACGCGGATTCTTCCTCCAAGACAATCCCGAATCAGAAGATGATGTTGTGCGTAGTGTACCCCTTGTCTGCACGAGCGTGGTGGAATCCCTGATCTGACTCGGATCTTGCCACGGTTACCAACAGGCCGTG
>JBBPNB010000355.1:0-21030 GCA_038090635.1 Rubroboletus satanas
TGTCTCCCAGGTCGCTGCTCTCCCGCGGTCCCTCCGGAGGGTGTTTGCAAGGAAGCAGGAGGCCAAGGTGCAGGCGGTCAAGGCGGGTTGGGGAGAGAGAAAGTCGACGCTCAGGGCTATCAGGGAGCAGCGGCGTCAGTTCTGGTAGTTCTCTCAAGGTCGTGTTTCCATCGCTTCATGGCGCGGTTGTGTGTGCTGATGACGGGCCGGCTTGCAGGCTGTCCTGCTGTGCTTTTGGTCTCCAGGAGTGATTTTGGGTGGTGGGATGTTGGATTGTCATGTTGTTGGTAGCTGCTGTACCGGGTTGAATTGAAACGAGACGAGGCGAACATCGGAAGTCCAAAAATGAGACTGAGCGAGTGGACGGATAAACCGGGTCTGGGATCCTATTCTTGCCTCATTTCCGCCGTCTTCAATGTTGTCCGACTCTTTGCCGACTCTTTCCTTTGCTTTTCTTCCTCCTCCCTCACATGGCACTTTCCCCTGCCATCCGTTCTGCCTGCAAAACCGTCCCCACACCCCGTCCCTACACCCTCCCCCTTCAGGCCATGGCTGCCGCTCGCTTTCCCCCTCACATTGCCCACACAGACCACCGTCAGCGCTGTCTCGCACAGCTGCGCTCCAAACCGGTCTCGCTCGACAAGTACATCTACCTCAACGGCCTCAAAAGTCGTGATTCCAATCTATTCTACAACATCTTGCTCGGAAACATGTCGGTGCGCAGACTTTGACCTCCAAATCCACCCTCGTTCAAGCCCCCTCCGTCTCCAGGAAGTGATTCCCATCCTGTACACACCGACGGTAAGCGAGCCATCCGTTCGTGGTCGTGTGACGTACCCTCAGCATCTGCTCCCGTGCGCCATCGAAAGGTCGGTGAAGCGTGTGTCAACTACTCACACATCTGGCGCAGACCAGAGGGTCTGTACGTCTCCATTCAAGACAAGGGTCGTATTCGAGACGTGCTCGCCTCTTGGCCCAACGTCAACGACAGTCGCATCGCCGTCGTCACCGATGGTGAGCGCGCGCGTCGGTTCCGGTTTTAGACGCTCGTCTGATCCCCTTTCCAGGCTCGCGGATCCTTGGTCTCGGTGATCTCGGTGCAAATGGCTTGCCCATCAGTATCGGAAAACTGTACGTCTTCTTTTGTGTTTTTACGGACGTCGTCCAGCTTGCAACTCGATACTGCAGGGATCTCTATGTTGCCGGCGCGGGCATCAAGCCTACTTCGACTGTACGTCCCGTGCTTGTGAATATTATGACTCAATCCCATGTTCAACTCAATGTCTCAGGTCCCGATCTGTCTCGATCTCGGAACCAATACCCAACGTTACCTCGACGATCCGCTTTACATTGGCGTTCGCCGTCCCAGACCAACGGCCCAAGAGGTAGTAAGACCCGAGTGAGACAAACATCAGCCTTTCGTTCTGACAGAACCCCAACCCAGATGGACGAATTCATGGACGAGTTCATGCAAGCGATCAAGGACGTTTTCCCGAACTTGCTAGTTCAGTTCGAGGACTTCTCGACGGACAATGCATTTAGGTACCTCGACAGATACCGCCATCAATATCGCGTTTTCAATGACGATGTAGGTTCTTTTCTCTCACCTCGTCTGTCTTTTCGTCCTCGCTGATCTCCACAAACAGATCCAAGGCACAGGATCCGTCATCTTGTCCGGCTTTATCAATGCCGCGCGTCTTTCCTCGGCTGCCTCGGGTAGACCGTTGTCAGACCATAGGATACTTTTCTTTGGCGCGGGTTCTGCGGGAATTGGTGTTGGAAAGCAGCTACTCTCCTTTTTCACCACATTGGGTGTGAGTCCCGAAGAAGCAAAGTCTCGAATCTACGTGAGCGCGATCAACCTCGAGTGACTAAACGTCGATCCGTGCTCAAGCGTGATCAATCGCGTTCAGACCGTGGACTCCAAGGGGCTGATCACAGCTGACCGCAAAGGCCTCCAGGAACACAAAAAATGTGAGCCGGGTTTTTCTTTATGCAACGTGCGTATAGGGACACTGAGAATCGATTGGCTAGTCTTCGCTCGCACGGACTATGACGGCCCACAGCTCTCGAACTTGGTGGACATTATCAATCACGTCAAGCCCACCGCTCTGCTCGGTTTGAGCACGTCGAAGGTGGGCATCGTTCGATGCTCCGCGTTGGTCATGCTCACACGCCCCAGAACGCGTTCACCAAGGACGTCGTCAAGGCCATGTCTGCTCTCAACGCACGGCCCATCATCTTCCCCCTTTCCAACCCGATTGACCTCAGCGAACTCGACTACCAAGATGCCATCGCGTGGTAAGTGGTCACGCTTGGCCCATTTAGGTATCTTGTTCAGCCCCCTACCCTCCAGGACCGAAGGCAACGTCGTTTATGCGTCCGGTAGCCCTTACCAGCCCGTGACGCGCGATGGGGTGACACACGAACCCGGTCAAGGGAACAACATGTACATATTCCCTGGCATCGGCCTCGGCTCGATCCTCTCCAAAGCGCGCCACATCTCGGACGGCATGGTCGAGCAAGCAGCCGTCGCCCTCGCCTCGTCCTTGAATGCCGAGGAACACGCCGCGCAACTTGTGTATCCACGCCTAGCTCGTATCCGGGATCTCAGCGCGAGGATTGCGTTGGTTGTCATCCGGCAGGCGCAAAAAGAGGTGAGCAAGGGTTTGGGGGATGTACGGGACAGGATTTGCGGCGGACTGACAATGCCCTCTTTTGTATCCCCGCTTAGGGACTGGACGCGAACCGTTATCTCCGCACTCTCTCCGATGACGACCTACTGGGGCTCATCCGTGATAAAATGTGGCAACCACCGACGACGCAGTTGTTGTCTGTTTCTCGTCTCTAAGCGTGTGATGCGTTCTCAGGTGTTTTGTTCGTGTGAGCGAACACGGGGATATGTCGGAGTGCCTGAAATAGACTGACGTTGTTTTCTTGGTATATTTGCTTTCGGTGTCGGGTGACTTGAATGTATATCTAGACTTGAACTTGAACCCGTGCACGTAAAATATGAGTTACTTTTTCAAGCATCGATATCTATGTCCAGCATGCCTGGCCAATCACCGAGACCCTCCTTCCAGACAGCGATGCTAAATCGATGGTTGACGCCCTTGAGAGAGGGAACGCATGCGATACCGCCGCAGCCGCCTGTTTTTGGCATAGGGACCAAATAGAATACCTCCTTGACGCGAGAGTGGAGCAATGCCATGGTACACATGAGACAGGGTTCGTGTGTGATGAAGAGGGTCAATCCCGTCAAGAGATATTGCGCGCCATTCTTGGCCACTTCCCCCTGTGTCACCTTGATCGCTGGTGGCGGTGGTGATTGGGAGCGATAGTCTGCCACTTGGCGAATGACGTCCAGCGCGGCGTGGCGGAGGGGGTGTTTAGTAGACATACGCGTGTCGTACGCAAAAAACGGGTGCGAGAGCTGTTTCTCGTCTTGATAGGGTATCGGGACGTGTGCGACGACGGGCAGCTGGGGTGGGGAAACGTTGAGCATGATCCTGGCAACTGTGTGTGGATTCGAAACTGACCTCTCCGTGTTGAATGATCTTGGCGTACGCCCTTTTGAGACGACGGACGGCGTCGAAAGCCCAGCGGACTTTGGCTCTCGTCCATGGTTCGGGTTCCCATTTTCGTTTCGGGGTGAAGACGGTGGGCCAAAAGGTGTTTTTGAGTGAGAGGGAGGTGGGCGTGAGTGCGGGGCGACATGGGACGAAGAGTTGGTACGGTGGCGCCAAGGGAGGTTCGGGAGGGAGTGCTGGGGGGTCTGGTGATATGTCGAGGAGGAGCGTGGAGAGAGAACCTTGTCTCCGGACGCGCTTGAGATGCGAGAGCGCGTCCTTGTCGAGTCCGGATTGCTTTAGCCATCTGAGAGGGAGGGGGGGCGCATCAAGCCGATAGGAAAAGGAAACAGGGAATGCAATTGGGCGCACCTCAACATCGCACCGATGTGCGTTTGGTCGGGAATATCTACGGCCCATGCTTGGACTGTGAGACGATGGGTCAGTAGGGGTCGACGGTGGATGATGGATCGTGATTACCGAGTTCGATGTCGTCGAGCTGTTCTTCCTCTTTTTCGAGCGCGAGTTTCTTCCAGGTGAACGGAAGGTCGTCCTCTGGCACGATATCGTCCAAATTCCTGGATGAATCCAAAGATGAGCTGGCGACGTTGTCGTCGATGTGTCCTTGGATGTCCGCTAGGCCAGCCGAAGGATCGGTATCCTCGTCCAGATCCGAGTTTCTACGCGGCGGACCATCGACGGGATCGGGGCCGTAGCATATACAGAGCTCCTCGTCCGGCTGAATCGCGCGCGTAGAGGTATACACGATACATTCCCGTGCGGGATCCACGGAAAACGCCACGTTCGGGTTCTCCGCGTGACCGAACAACGACCCTTTTTTATTCGTGGTGGTGATCAGCGTGGGGTGTATGCTGGAGAGATCGGCTGGGAGGCAGGACGGACCTAGACCTAATGCGAGTGCCATTCGACCGTCTTTCCAGTCAAAAGTGTAGTGATCGAGTAGGGTGTGTTTCCCGTGGTCATCGTACTCTTGTTTGCTGAAGAGCAAGACGGGGCTAATTTCGACCACGGTCTGGGGTGGAATGGCCTGAGCAGCTGAGCACGGCGGTGATCAGGTCGTGCAAAAGCAAATTACAAACACATCGCACCAAAGACAGCGCGACCCTTGCGCTCGACTGTCTTGAGATGGCACTGATGTGGGTTGAGGACCCGGGTGGTAGTGGCCGTGAATGGCAAGCCAGTCATGCGTGACACGTACTTTGACCATGGCACCAAAACCACCCGCGAGACCGCTGCCCAATTTATTGCTTGTCTCCCTCGCCCCCATTGCCGCATGGTTCGTCGTTCGACCTCTTCTCGACCCTCCACCTCCCCTCCCCGTCCTCTTCGCCTCCGTCGGGTTCTCCCTATTCGCATTCCTCGCCGCGCTCTACTTGATACCCGCCCTTGGCCCAAGATTCATCCAGGCGAACCTCAAGGGAAAGGATCTCTTGAAGGTCTATCAAGACCCGATGTAAGCTTTCCGTGAAGATTCCATGTTCGTGCTCTGCTGAACACGCACAGACCGGAGAGCCAGGGACTCGTCTGCGCCTCTATATACATCCTCTTGTTGATTCTGTTTATTCCGTTCCCCTTCTCTGACACTGTCGGGAGCCTTCCACAGAGCCGAAAGACCCTCGAAGGCCTTCAGGGCGTCGCTTCCCTGCATCATGAGGTGAGATGTCACGTTCCAATTTGGTGTATGTTGTTACGATGCCGAGTCTAGTTGTCAGTATACCTCTCCTCGCTGCTGTCGTTGTTGATGGCCACTATACTGGGGTTCCTGGACGACATCTTTGATATTCGATGGCGGCATAAACTGCCAATACCCATCATTGCTGCTATTCCTATGCTCATGGTGTACTATGCCGAAGGAGGCAACACACACGTCGTCGTGCCAATCCCTCTCAGGCGCTTTCTTGGCGTGCTGGTAAATCTCGGTTCGTGCGGACTATAACGGTGCACCAGGCCGTTGACGCTGTTCTAGGCCCACTTTATTACATGTACATGTCCCTCCTCTCGACGTTTACCACGAACAGCATCAACATTCTGGCCGGCATCAATGGTTCCGAAGTCAGCCAGGCAGTCATCATCGCCATATCGGTCATCCTGAACGACCTATTGTATCTTCCGTGGCCCGTAGATTTCAAAATACCCTTTCACCTCCTTGGGAGTCAAGCCGAGGTGGAGGTAGGAGGTGCATGGCACGCCGGGATGTCTTATGGCAGTAGCGAGTTGGTGGGCAGGCATCTATTCAGCTTATACTTTATGCTCCCCTTGCTGGGCGTCTGTCTGGGATTCATGTACCACAATTGGTACGTGGTATGATTCCTTCGTCATTCCTGCGTTCGACGACAAGTCCACTTGTGAATAGGTATCCCGCTCGCGCGTTCCCCGGCGATACCTTTTGTTATGTCACTGGAATGGCCTTTTCGGTCGTTGGGATACAAGGTCACTTCTCAAAGACGCTACTCTTATTCTTCCTACCTCAAATTTTCAATTTCGTCCTGTCATGTCCACAGCTGTTTGGATTAGTTCGGTGCCCTAGGCATCGCCTCCCGAGGTTCGTTCCGACGATGCATCCGGCAATCACACTGTATTTATTCCCTGATTGATAGATTTGATCGCGACACCAACCTTTTGCATCCCTCGAAAGCTGGGATCACCGAACCGCCATCCAAGTTGGCCACCCTCGTTCTCCGGAGTTTTTCAACGTTGGGTTTAACAGAACTTACTCTCCATCCGGAAAACGGGCGGATCCTTGAGGCCACCAACTTGACCATCCTGAATTTCTTCCTCGTGCGCTTCGGACCGATGACCGAGAAACGCCTAGTACAGGTGTTGATGGCTACCCAAGTGAGTGTGGTTGAACCGATGTGATCGGCTCGGGCGAAATTCACGAATGAATAGGTTACCGGGAGTGTGTTGGCGTTCGTGGTGCGCTACGGGCTAGCTGGCCTAGTCTACGATGGTGACCGCAGATGACCTGCGAGTTATTTAATCGGACGCGTCGGACCTCAGCGCGTACTATGGATCATTTGACGTCGGGTATGGCAGCATGCCAAGCGTACTACCACACGGGTTTGCAAGGCCGCATGTTTAAGGTTTAGCCTGACCGGATCCTGGTAGCTGGTAACGACATGTACACTTCTATGAGGGAGATAATGCGTAATCACGAGTAGTGTTAGGCACGGCCATGGAAATTTTTCCAGCGAGCGATGGCGGAGTTGTGCGGGTTTGCGAAAACGAATGGTCATTGGTGGAATCACATGCGAGACCGCGCCCCGCTCGGCGAGATTAATATGACGACCGACCAACCGGATCCAGGGCCGTCTGCTCTGTCAACTCCCCCAATTCCACACAGTCATCCGAATCACTCACTGTACATTGCTCCCCGCCGCCATGACCAGCCACGAACGTGCCGCTTTCCTAGCTGAAGTAGCCCAAGTCGAACAATGGTTCAAGGTATGGCCCCTATCCTCTCACCCACTTGAATAACCAGGTCATCTCGCGTAATTCCCAATCCCAAACAAGAGCCCTCGCTTTGCGCGCACGAAGCGACCCTACACCGCTGTCCAGGTCGTTTCGAAGAGAGGATCCATCCCAATCAAATATCCCTCTGACATTCAAGGAAAGAAGCTCTTTGCGCTCTTGTCTGAACATGCCAAGAACAAGACACCGTCTCATACCTATGGCGCGTGAGTGTGGTTGCACGACCCTTTTTGCGGATGCGGGGATCCCGGCTGTCGCTCGTTTGTTTTTCGTTTTGCTCATTGTATGTACAGGCTCGATCCAGTGCAGGTCACCCAGATGGCGAAATACCTCGAGACTGTCTACATCTCTGGGTGGCAGTCGTCCTCGACAGCGTCTAGTACGAACGAACCAGGTCCCGACCTCGCCGGTGAGTTTTCCAGAACGAAGCCTCGGAAAAAAAAGCGACCCCGTTTGTTCTGACGCTATACGCTGCCAATCGTTCAGATTACCCTTCCAACACTGTACCAAACAAGGTCGAGCACCTCTTCATGGCCCAGCTGTTCCACGATCGCAAACAGCGCGAAGCGCGGTCTCGCATGACCGACGCCGAACTCGCAAGAACCCCATACGTCGACTACCTCCGTCCCCTGATCGCCGACGCGGATACCGGCCACGGTGGTCTCACCGCCGTCATGAAACTCGCCAAAATGTTTGTCGAGAAGGGTGCGGCGGGCATCCACGTCGAGGACCAAGCGCCAGGGACCAAAAAGTGCGGGCACATGGGTGGCAAGGTGCTCGTGCCCGTCGCGGAGCACATCAATCGTCTCGTCGCGATTCGACTCCAGTTTGACATCATGGGCGTCGAGAACATCGTCATCTCACGCACGGACTCGGAGGCGGCTACGCTGATCTCGTCCAACATTGACGACCGAGATCACCCGTTCATCCTTGGCTCGACGAACCCTTCGCTGCCGCCGCTCGCCACTGTCATGCTCGATGCAGAGGCAGCGGGCAAATCGGGTAATGATCTTCAGGCCGTCGAGGATGCCTGGGTCGTTTCTGCGAATATCCAACTCTTTTCAGAGACGCTGGCGAACGCCCTCGTTTCGCAAGGCACCCCGCGACACACCGTGCAGCAGTTCCTAGACCGGGTGTCGCACGTGTCATACCCCCAGGCAGTCGCCATCGCTCAAAAGGAGTTTCGGTTGAAGAACGTTCCTTACTGGAACTGGGACACGCCGAGAACCCGCGAAGGGTATTACCGGTACCAGGGTGGCACTAAGTGTGCTATCATGCGCTCCGTCGAATATGCGCCCTACGCCGACGCCTTGTGGATGGAGACGGGAAAGCCCATCCTTGCTCAGGCGCAGGAGTTTGCGCATGGTGTGCATGCCGTGCGTCCCGGTCATTGGCTTGCGTACAACCTCAGCCCTTCCTTCAATTGGGATGCCGCTGGTCTCAACACCAAAGACATGAAAGACTTTGTCTGGGAGCTCGGCAAGCTTGGTTTCTGCTGGCAGTTCATCACGGTAGGTTTGTGGAAGCGATGGGCGGCGGACGATGTACTGACTTGATTCTGGCCCAAGCTCGGCGGTCTGCACTCGAACGGATACATCAGCGATCTTTTCGCAGGTGCGTTTGCAAGAGAGGGTATGAAAGCCTATGTCGAGATTGTCCAGCGCAAGGAGCGAGAGCTTGGTTGCGACGTGTTGACGCATCAGAAGGTACGCTCGTCGCCATCACATAGGTCAACGGTTATTGCTCACTCTTATACAGTGGAGTGGCGGTGACTACGCCGACGGTCTGATCAAGACCGTGACAGGTGGGATCTCGTCGACAGCAGCGATGGGCAAAGGTGTCACAGAGGACCAATTCAAGGCGAAGCTATGATCTGACGACGGTGTTGAAAAATGATCTACGGTATTCTTGGTTTTTTGGTTTCTTGTATCTGTAATCCTATTTTATCCTGTCAAGTTGACCTCACTGTTCCTACCTTAAAAGTGACAGGGAACGCGGTCTAATATTGAAATACATCTGACAGATCTTCATTACCTCATTCTGCGGTACTTTGGGAACCAGATTAGATTAGAATGAAAGCACACCGTCGCGGACTTCACGATGCAGCAGCAAAGGCGCCTTTGCTTGCCGAGAGCTCTGCGCCAAGCTTGTATCCCGTCACCTTGGAGGCATTGGTCAAAAAGTCCCCACCAAACACGAAACAAACTTACTTTATCCCAGTCTATCTTCTGTCTCGTCAGTGGGAGCGCACGTCTGAGGCCCTTGAATGCCTTTTCGCCCATCTCATGGTACGAGTCGTTTAGTGATGTTTGTAATCGTGATTCTTCTGCCTCGATCAGGGCGAATATCTTGTTTGCCGCTGCGTTCGGGGATGCATTGGCAATTGCAGGTGGTATCGGTATCGAGATGTGGTGCGATGTTTCCAGCTGGACCTACGTATTAATTAGGTTTGGCGTGCTATTCGTAGGGGGATCAAAATGGCTCCTACATTTCCTTGTTCATAGTAGTGGACATTGAGGAGCATTTTGCCCTGGATCGTCTTTGACTCCGCAAAGTCGATCTGGTATTGAGAACGCCATCTGCCTGACCTGCCTCTACGATGAGCCGACGAAAAAGCGAACTCGAAGAGGACGATCACGAACCAAAAGTTGGCCGGGTTGTATTTGTTGGAAACGATTTGAACTGTAAAGTGACTGGGTGGTTGGGATGCAAAGATGGCAGCTACGCCGTCGATATAGTGTGCGGCGAGGTACGAGAGCGCAGCGGACTCGAGGGCTGCACTGGACTCGTTCTTAGAACAGTCTTGGGGGATCGCGAAAGGGGCTTACCGGAGTGGTTCGGCCGTTGGGTCGAGTTCCTCTGGGCGAGGATCTGATGCTTCCTAACGAACATCATCCAGCGGCTTGAGTATCGACCACGCTCGCAGACGCGAATCGAGTATACTTGCCAGCCTCAAGTGATCGAATATGAAAGAAGTCTTGGAACGTGGATCTAAGAACCGCTCTGTCTCCTCCTCTTCGTCACTGTCCTGCATCCGCGCAACGTCACTGACGATGGTCTGAAAAAGGGCGATGATGCGCGAAGGCTCGATGAAAAGCATGTGAATAGTCTACCTGATGGTCCGCGTCTGGTACGTCAACCAAGATGAACTGCGCGAGATTGTAATCCCGGAGAGCAGGAAGGAGGCCATCTTCCAGGATATCGTCATCGTTGACAATGGCACGCACGTCTACGCGTCGTCGTCAGAGCGTGGCTCGTTAGTATTTTGTAGCGAATCGGGGGTACTATGTGAACGCGAACCGTTGAGGACATCGTTGATCTCTCCAGGTGGTGATTGTAGCACGAACGCGCTTGCTACTTGGATGCGCTCATCCGAGTCTGCCATGGTGATGCAGAATGGGATTCGTTGATCGGAGTCGTTGCTGGTTTGCTGCTAACCCTAACCCCAACTGACTTACATGTTGTCCTGTCAACGGTGCAAGCAGACCAGCAACGGTCCACAGGCATTTCTCTTGACCTGTCGAGGATGTAGCAAGACCTGGCACCACAGTATGTCACCAAGACACCACAGATCATCTTATTGACACCCCGTACAGGGTGCCATATGCCCCCCATCGAGGATGACGAACTTATTCAACGCATACGCGCCAAGAATACCAGGGACACAGCCAACGATCTCGATGCTTGGACATGCAGACGGTGCAAGAAAGGCGTCTCGGGGACCCCGAGCGCGATGTCTAGTCGTGGACCAACGGTGTCCTCTGATTCGCGTGAGAAGAGCTTGACCTCGAGTCATCATAGTGAAGCTGTCACAGATATCAGCACATCCACATCCACATCTATAGCCAGCGTCTTCTCGACAGTGGACGTTCGTGTCAAACTGGAATCGGTGTGTGGTGATTCACAGTCTGGAGTCTTCGATGCGTCTGCTGAGTGTTCTGCAGAGCACGGTGGTCGATGCGCGACTTTTAAACGACCGGGAACGAAACACGAAAAGTGAACGACACGAGTCGACAGAGGCAGCTCCGGTGAAGCGCACTGTTCTTACTGCTAAGAGAATAAAACCGTCTGTAGCAAATCCACCCCATGTCCAACCACAGCCAGCGCCAGCGCAGCCTAGAGACGCGGATGTACAGATGACAGATGCTACTCCTACCAGGTTCATTCCGCAGGAGAAGAAGGCTTCTCCTCAGAGACCCTCTTCCCCAACACCTTTTCATCAGGGCAGAGGTGCACGAAAGTCCGTCAGTATTGTCCCGGCGACATCCTCTGAAGATGATGTCGAGATGAAAGTCGAAGTTACGCCTCCCAGTTTCTCCGAACTTACCTCACGCGCCGCTTCCCAAGCATCGCAAGCACCCTCACGTGATCAGGCGATCAGGCCCAAGTCTGTCGCGGAAGCGCCGCCCCGCGTGCATGCTGCAAGTTCTACCAATGAACGGGAACGGGAGGTAAGGCCAACCGATGGAGCGGCAATCCAACTCCGAGTTAATCAGGACGCGCCCAACGAGATTAATGACGATCCCGACGACTTGTATGGCCCATCGGTGGAGCGTCACATTATCCGCATCCTCCCTTCACTGGCTGAAGAGCTGAGGGAACAGCGGCGACGAGTAGCCGCCGAGAAGGTAACAGTTCATCGTACACTTTGCATGACTCGTCATACATACTCTGTCCAGGAGAAGCGACGGGCTCCCCTGGCCCCTGATTGGATTTATGCGAAACACATGCATGATCCGTTGTGGAAGGAAATTCCGACTGAAGGACGGAAACGACGAAAGCCAATTGCTAGGAAGCTGGGGGAGAATGGACTAGATGTCAACGAGTTGATGGGCTGCTTCGCGGTTCAAAATTGGGTCAGAGAGCACAAGACTTGAATGTATGTAGATGCCCTCGTACGTTGCCAATTGTATGCGCCTGTTGGGTGGAAGCGTGACTTGCCTGGACGCACTCAGACCACCATGGCTTCGAGTGGTCCCTCCGTTGCGTCAGACCTCACGAAGCTTACCGTCCCTCAGCTCAAAGCCTTGTGCAAAGAGCGACGGATTACTGGCTATTCAAAGCTAAGCAAGGCCGCACTTTTGCAGAAGCTCGCGGAGGTTGCCGCTCCAACTAAAACGACCACACCTTCAAATGGTCAGGCTAGTCGGAATGCGACTGTGGTGCAATCCACCACACCCTCAGACAAGGTCCAGAACCCCGCATATATCGAGCCTTCTACTACCCATCGAGATGGGAATACAGTGCACCAGCCTGTTCAGCTGTTGGCCGTTGGTAACACCGAACCTCAATCGACGGACACCTCTACCGTAAAGGTTCCCTTGCTCACCGAAGTTCCCAAATCACCGCAAGTCCGCACCGTTGCAACCACTACGAGCACCCAGAAAGCCTCGGGCACGAAAAGACCTGCGCATATAGACACCTCTGCCCCCAAAAAACGAATTAGGACATCCCTCCAGTCAGCGACTTATGCAGGCCACGAATCACCGGTTCCGAGGACCTCCACGTTCCAGAAAACGTTGCCTGTCGATTCTTCAGTGTTCAAAATCCCCGAACTGCCTGCGCAGCCTAAAAGGTCGTTCCATGGCAGTGCCTCTATTCTCGCGAAGCAGCCTTCCGGCACAAGCAAACGCCCTGTTGTACCTTGTCAGATCGCTGGTGGCCCCGGGCGATTCAAGCCGTTGCTGGTTTCGAGGCCCCAAATCGTGGAACCCGACCGAGCAAATAATGAACACTCACGAGCACCAGTCGTCTCCGTCATACCAAGAGCAATAGACGCTTCCCTTGCTTTCGACTTTCATGCAACGCCACCTCCTGTTCTTTCCCATATTTCTTTACCTCCGAAGGCATCTGAGCGGAAGTGGGTGTACCAGTGGGCCATCATACTAAGCGCACTTTCCCCAGGAGACAGACAAACATGTAGGTTTGTATCGAGAACATTCCGGTATGCAGGTAGGGAACATCTTTCTGAGCTAATGATTCCACATCACGTCCCCATACCTTGCTTGTGACAGTTTACCTCTCCGCTACACATATATTATCGAGGAACTACCCTGGCCGTCGGTTGGATACTATTCTCGAGCAGCATCCGAGAAATATGACAAACCTTTGGCCATATCTTCGATTCCGCACGATTGAAGTCTCTGAACGACGTCATGCATTCAAGCAGTCGTTCCTTGGCCAATACACCAACTTGATAGGATACGATCCGTTGTCCGAGCACCTTTGGACCGGCCCCGATGACGAAAAGCAAGTTGATGTTGCTCTTCGGTTCGTCACGAGATAAGGTCCAGAGACGTCAATGCGAGTCCTATCTGAATGTGTACCAGATTTGTTTTAACTCGGATGTGGTTCGCCATATCGGTCGGTGCGTACGGTCACGATGCATCACAATGGTCGAAACGCGTCATCCGAGACGTTCGGGAGGTCGTCCGAGGCGAAATCTGGCAGGTCATCGCACAGGACGATGGCACCGGCGAGTCTTGCAGCTTTTACGTGCTTGAAGCGACGTGTGAAGTCATTGGTCAATCCCCCTCGTCGCGAGGGGAGAACGCGCTTGGATATTATCTACGCACCGATTGGACGACATGGATTTCTCAGCAATCGCGAGCGCCACTGGATGCAGAACCATACTCGCTTCTGGAGTGCGTGAAATGGTCAAATACCGAAGACTACCACCGGGGGATCAGCAAAGCATGGTTGCGCCGCGTTCAAGGTCAGGATGTAGACAGTATCGCCAAGAGAAGCGTCGCTGAGAGATACATTTTGGCCAGCGTCGTAGCAAATGGGTAGGTGCCAAGTTGACCGGTCAATAACTTCTCACCAGGCGTTGTTCGTCAGCATAAGCGGGAAATGGATGTCCACGAGCGCAATGGCTCAAGAGTTCGCCGGTTTGCCCGGTAATGATGTCCTTGGCTCAAGAACTGCGGAACGGTCCGTGAATAGAGTGAACATGTACCTTCCAGCGTACGCGACGTTTATATTCTTGTGCACTTTGTGACGCTGATCCGTGCAGTCACCACCACATAGAGAGCGTCTATTTCACAACTTCAAAGGGCGAAGCGCTGCATGCTGCGATAGCTGCTGTGCAGACCCCAGGACGAGAGTACTATGTCCTGAGAGACAATGGGATGCAAGTAGGGTGTGAAGAAGAAGGTATACCCGAGGTCTGGCGACAGATTATAGGGTGCGACACCCTGGGCCGAAACCGTTAGGCGTGTACAGACGGACCCTCGTAACCACCATCCGTGTAGAGATGATATTCACGAAAACAGTGAAATTTTTGTGTTGGCAAACTTGCTTCTAGAGACTCGAAGAGGATCGATACACGTTCAAAACAAGATCATTGGTACGATCCGCGAAGAACACCCTGCATTCCTTCTCATCTGTCCGGGGTCGTGTGGAGGGTATACGCGCATGATTCAAGTCGTATTCTGTCTCGAATCGCTATCCGCCCTGTAGGAAAATAAATGGGTTAAACAGGATGACGAAACGGATTTACGGGTGAAACTGACAATGAGCATTAACGGGAAAAACGCTCTCAAGATACTTGGTGTGCTCCGTGAAGAACAATCTCGAGCACCTCAGCATTAGCCCAAGTCTTGCCAGCGCATATCCAGCGACTAGTGCATTCTGTTTGCTGAATCCTGGATTAGTGCCAAGTGACACTAAGGAGAGAGACAGCAAAGAGAAGACAAAAGCAAAGAGAGATCCCCCGACGACACAAGCCGATAGGTGCAGTAGCAAGGTCATCACGCCCCCGGAGTTGCAAGCAGAGCTCACAGAGGACAAGGGCGGCAAAAATTTGATAACCAGAAAATGAGGGCGATGCCCTCATAATAGTGGTTAAACTATTAAGAACAGATACTACACTTGATCTAAGCCAAAAGGCCAGAGTGGTAAGGATTCCCAATGTCAAGCACGGGTATATATACGTTTGGCAACTCGCGCACGGACCAAGACACTACTACGGGCACGTGCACTGCACCCAAATGGGGTGTGCTCGTCAGAGATGGCAAGGTAACGTTGCATCCTAGATTGATCCGATATGTACTACAACCGGATCTGTCAACCTAACATCTTTCTGAAATCATCCTGTCCTTTCCCTCCAACGTTCGCTGTCTCTTGCCTGTCACTGGCGGCGCCACCCTGAAGTTTCGAGGCACCGATGCCGGGCTTGCGTGCACGTCCCAGACCCGCTCTCGGTCTCGAGGCCGCCGTGCGAGGCACGAACAATCCCCCTGCACTTGTCGGAGCCGTCGATGGTTGGGCTCGAGTCGAACTCGACAATGCTTCCTCGGATACCTCCAGATCGATACCATTAAAAACGATCGGCTCTGGCCGCAACAGCAGCTTGCCTGCTTCCTAACCATGTTCGTCAGCCAATGCACGCGTCCGAAAACATATTAGTAACGTGAAATCTTAATCTTACTGCGGTGTTTGCTAGTTCGACGACTGCTTCACCAATATCGGCCAAAAAATCGACCCGGTTCACTGTTGCATATTTCTCCAGTGTTTGGTGCAGGAGCCCTTCCTGCGTATCCGGGAGCAACTTGCGAATACGGACAGAGCGATTCCGGACCTCTGCACGTCGACCAAGCCCACTCTCTGCCCACCCTTCCCTGTTAGATAACAATAATCAAATCCGCCTCGCATTCTTCACGTAGGACACCTACCGGTTTTTCGACCGTACGCGTGTATCTGCAAGGGTCACCGCTATCCGTCGCTTCTTAAGCTCATAGTTGTTTGCAGAGAGAGCACCACGGGCATCGACCTGAATACCGTCAGATCCACATGCAAGAATACCAAAGATGAAACCTGCACCTCTTTTTCGAATTCAACAAACGCAAAGCCTTTTACTTGGCCATTCTTGCCTTCTGGCAGACGAATATCCTTGATAGATCCATACTAAATACATCGCTCGGATCAGTGCCAAAGGGCTAAATCGAGAATAGGGAGCTCACCCTCGAAAATATCCCCTGGAGGTCTCCCTTGTTGGTGAATTTACTAAGACCTGCAACGTATACCTCTCGCTCATCCGCATCAGCATCGGTGCGTTCTTTCTTCCGCTCTGGGTTCGATATATAGACACTAAGTGTCCGTTCAGGCTCGAGTTCACGACCGTGTAACTCGAGTGCCCTCTCCGCAGAATCCTGCCCATCATGTTAGCATAAATCAACCCATGATGGTGGCAGACTCACTGGTGACGTGAATTGCACATAACAGAACCGGCGTGTCGCCTTGAATTTTTTGCTCGGCCACCGCACATCGAATATGAGACCATACTAGCAGCAATGTCAGTGAGGTAATGATAAACCAGGAAGACGAACCTGTCCAAATAGATCGCGAATGGCAGCATCATCTGTTTTCTCGGTAAAGTTTGTCACGTATAAACTCGAACGCCATGCGAGGTGTACGTTAACTTCCGTCCCCTCTATGCGTTTCTTGTCTTTGGTAAGCGCGGCAGGTATGCTCTCCTGTACAAAGATAAAAACGTAGCTTCTCAAGCGCCGGAATCACATACCCGTGCCACAAATTCAACAGTCGCAACAAGCGTTTCTGGCATGTTAGTGATTTTGATTTCACGTATTTCTCCGCACTGCAATGATAGTTTGGCACGGTGTACCTCGTTCCTCTGATCTAGTACGCACATCTTTGAAAAGTGCCTTGAGCTGTTCCTCACTGGTGCCAGCCGGTAAATCGGCAACGAAAACAGTGCAATTCTCGCGATCCCTTCGATCATCGAGGAGTAGACAAATCAGCATCAAAATTCCTATCTTCTGCACAATAGACATACCGTTTTAGCGGCGCATTTGGAGATTCTAACCGAGAACAATCAATCGAGATAAAAGTGGAGTGATAAAACGAGATCATACCCATTCGCACTTTCTTACTAGCACTGTTGTCGAGTTCGGGCTCCTCGCTTGCTTTGCGTTTTCCTTGAAGTTGGGTGGAGGTAGCCGGAACATCAACATCCATCCCGTCACCAGATGTAGCAAGGGTTTCTTCTTGGGTTGCGTTCGCAGGGACAGATATGACAGACACAGATGCAGCCTGTTGCTCCATGGCTGCCTCGTATGCTTTCTGTGCCTCCTGCGAAAAAAAGACGCCGGTTTACACTGAACCAGACGTGTCGAATAAACCGGCGTGAGGATTCACTCACCCTCATTCGTCTTGCTTCAACTTGAGTTCTTGCGCGCTCGACGCGCACAAGGGCATCCTCAAGCGAAGCCAGAGAGCCGTGTGCATGCTCAAAACTGAGCCAGGCATCCCAGAGCGCTTCGGGATAATCGAGATTTTTAGTACTAACATCTTGGAAAGCAGATCGCGCAGCGTCGTGTCGATCTGTTCGGCTGTGAAATCATAGATGGATTCCGATGAGCCAAGAACATTGTTGTGAATGACACCTACATGAGGACATCAGTGTAGGCCACCCATACTCCCCAGCTGGTCTTGTAGTGCGCAGCAGCAGATGCCCACAGAGCGACAGCCGCGTCTGCAACCTCTGCAAGACTTAAATACTATATCCAAGACATTAGTCACCATCCGAAAGAAATAAAGAGAGAACACACTAGTTCGGAGAGGAATTTCTCCAGCCTGAATCGTTGGTCTCCGGCTTTCGAAGCTAAAAGTGAATCGCGTCAAGATGGTCGAATATAATTCTATTTGCCGTTACCTACCTTGTCTCACCATCACGAGACCGTCTTCTACAACCTCGATTAACGTGCTAAAGGTATTTTCATCTCCCTTTCCAGCTTCAATTGCCCGTTTCTCGGCGCCGGCACGGGCAAGAACCAGAGGTACAATTTGCTCAGGATCCAAGTCAGGTCCCTTGGGGTTTGTTTTGGTGAAAAGGTTCGTAGAAAGTACGCGTTGGTAGGCATCTGCTCGGATGCTTAGAAGTTCCACCAATAAGTCTGCGCATCACGAAATAAATACCAGATATCGATTCACTACCATGTATCGGTGCGTCCTCTGACTCAGCTTCTGCTCTTCGTTCCTGCAATGCCATTGTTAGTCGTAAACTGGGCAGTAAACCAAGTCACGACACACCAAATGACGTATATACCGTGCCCATACTTCACCTGAACCGGGCACACTTCTTGTTGCACGTTGAATTATGTGCATCAGGTCGCCTTCATCTATCCTTTGCCCTCGCTGGTCGAAATGATAATACATCAGTCGAAGGAGAACCTGAAATAGGGAACTCTTCCTTGGACGTACCAGAAAATCAATATAACCCAGCCAAAGTGTACGCAGCATTTGCTCTGCGTTCCCTTCTCTAGCGAAACGATGCTTCGCAGCCTCAGCAATCGACCGTTCGTACAATCCCCCAACAATAAAGACATCAGGGAATTTACCCTTTCGCTCGGATGCAAGACACTGCATATATGCTTCGAGAGAAGTCTTGAACCAAAACATAAGTTAAGACAAAGATGGAAATTTGACCGAATATCTCCTTACGAGGGAGAGTTCTGAAGGTTCGCGCCGCTCGTATACTTTGACAGCGCGAGAACGTAGCCTCGAAGCTGCGACGAGTAACGATTCGTACTCCATCGCCGGTTTGTACGTTGTTGTGAATGAGGAGTATGACTGATACGTATCATCGTGACCTTTGAGTATAGAAAATTAGCTCTAGCGAATAAAAGCGATAGGTGCTGCCGGAACCGACCCGCATGCGGTTGCTGAAGACGCGTAAGATGGAGTTCCTCGACGTGTTGGATGAGTTCGGGCCTGTCACCCAAGGATAAGTACACATAATATCCAGAGAGCCACACGTACCTTTCAGTCGGAGAAGCCGCCTCGATCATCTCAAGTTCCCAGTCTCTTTGCAACTCCCAGAGGCACCGACTCTTTCAGCCTAACGTCAGATCACCCTACATCATATCAGAGAAGTTATTACCTTTGTAAGATGTCCAGTACCTTTAGAAACGACCTCCGAAATGGCGTCACGGGTCCATGTGGTGGAGAAGTAATCCCCTAACTCTTCTGGTGGCACCTCCAGCGCTGTGAAATAGGCGTGGCGGTCGACTAAGAATTCGATGTGTTTCTGCAAGATTGGAATAGCTGTAACAGTCATTCAACATATACCTTCGCAATATAAAGATCCTCGCGCACATAGGTAGTCAGCTTCCGCGCGTGCGTACAGCTCCAGCACCTCCAAGACATCGGCCGGATTTTCCAAGTTCGCAGAGGACATCTTTGCCTCGATGAGGGGTAGCCACACCTCGTCCCCGACCGCAAGGTAGCTCGCGGCCATTTCTTGAGCTACGAGGACCTGTCCATCCATGTCAAGGGAGCGGGCCAGATTAATGTGTTGGACATGGAGGTTGATGTCAAAAGAGTTGACAGATAGTTCAGTGAGTAAGTCGGCAAGCTCGTCGAGACCGTTGCTCGTATTAACAGAATCATCCATGTCCGAGCGGCCAGTGAGCGTCGCGGGTTGTCAGTTCAGAATGTTGGCTCAAATTCGTGCAAAAGGTTCCGAGTCAGGGAATGTCTTACCGAAAAAGGTAATACATACCTCGTAGCCTTGAATTCAACCGCCGTGTGACCGAGCCAAGACTTGTCCTTCACTACTCATTTCCAGGCTCATCGCTCGTACGTGGAGGAAACAGGGTGTCTCTTGAATCAAGCTGACTGATTTGAATTTATTTTAGCCTCTGAGTCGGTTCCACCACGATTTCGTTCAAAGTTAGTCCACACCTCCTAGTACCTCCTATCCGACAGGAAACCGAGCCAATCTGTTGTTCTGTTGCATAAGGCTTGGTAGATATATCATATCTCTGCGAAACTGGAATTTGAGATTGATCATGGGGGCACATTGACCATTATCATGATTCAGACCGACAGCTCACAGTGAACCGAGGGTAAGCGCGAATATTTATTGTATGGAAAAGTCTCACAAACGCGCAAGTTCGAAATATGCAGACGTCCACGTATTTCACCACTTGGAGAGGTTGCAGTCCTACCGAAGTAACTGCCAAGAGTTACTACTAATGCTCACTAGTTGAACCCAGGTGAGAGACACGCCGAACTGGACCACATGATACGTAATGGAGGCGGCGGGACAAAGTGAAACGCCCTAGCCGATCGAAGCGACACTGTGGGCTACCTGTGGTCCCCCCAGCTAAGTAATGGGTTCCCTTGCGAGCTCACGAAACGGGGCTCGTCGTTTCGCTACTCAGGCCACTGGCACACCTTGAAGACCGACGAAAAAATCGAACACCCATCAATCCCCAAATGTACGTGAGCGGCTGAGATGTTGCATTGGCTACTGGTCTCCATTTCAACGGTGGCGGCAGCGGACAACATCCGATGGCGCCCCAGCTGACACAACACTTCATCTCGCTGGACTAGAATTTCTGACATTGGCTAACTACACGTCAGGGGACATCTGACAGAACGCAACAAAACAATACTACTCCTGTAACGTCATGTCCTCCAGCTTTATCCTACAGTCAATTCTTGAGTTTCTGCAGCTCGGTAACAATGCATCTAGTACATATGGTTGCTCACAACTCAGCCCCATGATTCATCTCCAAACTGTCCGTTATTGTGGTCTCTGTTGGTGCAAGGGTCTACTTAGATTAGATTGTATATATATAGGAGTCCTCGATGCCTATGCATAAAGCCTTATAAGTCATGTGCATAATCCATGGCGACCTGAGCTAACCCGAAATTACCCGCGGATTCCGCACGGAATCTGCGCTTAGGATTGCAGATAAAAGTTGCCTTTCCCTCTCGCTTGCTTGTTGTTCCATTGTTACGGCGTCCTCCTTTGTCTCGTCTCCAAGTGGCCCAAAAATTCCAAAATTACAATTGGCACGGACCTTTCCTTGACGGACTCGGAGGTACTCTCGCTGGCAGCTGTCGAGGAATGGCTGAGTTCTCCATTTTTGCCATCACAGTGTCTGCCCATTCGGTATCGCACAGCAATGATTATGCCGTGGTCAATACAATCAGCGCT
>JBBPNB010000356.1:0-21004 GCA_038090635.1 Rubroboletus satanas
CACCTTGAATTCCTGGCAGTCGTGGACAACAGAGCGCTTGCAGCGGCGTCTAAACAAGCCATCCAGAACAAAATACCGCTCATTGTACTCTTCTTGCTCAGTCCCCAGGACTATATTGCTCATGATAGGAGTAAGCGGAGGATCGACTTTGTGCTTCGCAATTTGTCAGAGATCAAGGTAATAGTTTAGTTCCAAATCATTGTGGCGGAAAACCTACAGATTGTAGAAATCGCTCGCGGAACTTGATATCCCTCTACACACGGTATCACACACACCTCGACATACGATTCCTTCAAAAGTCATCTCACTTCTCGAGTCTTTCCAATGCACTAGCATGTTTGCCAACATAGAATACGAAGTAGACGAACTCGGGCGCGACTTAAAAGTCCTTGCTCTATCAAAGGAGAAGGGCATACAGCCACATTACTTCCATGACAGGTGTATCATTGAGCCTGGCATTATCAAAACAAAAAACGGAAAGGCTCATACGGTACGAATGTATCTGTCGCGCCGTGCTACCTTATTCACCGTATATTCTCCAGGTTTACTCTCCTTACCAAAGAATTTGGATTTCAAGGCTCAACGAGAAGATTAGTACATACCTCGCAGAGTCTCCTCTGCCTGAGGCGAACCCGAGTTCTGTCCGCCAAGACCCGATTTTTGGCACGCTTTTCAACACACCAGTACCTCACTCCGTTGAAAGCTTTGAGTTAGACCCTGCCGACAGTGAAACAATGGTCAAGGTTTGGCCGGCAGGATCGGCCGCTGCTCAAGAGGTTGGGTTCGACTCGCGTCTCCCCACCAAAGCTTACTCTCATTTGTGACCTCTAGATACTTTCACGTTTTCTCATCACAAAGGCAAGGACGTTACAGTTAGGTATAGCCAATCCGTTGGCGGATGGCGCCGAAATATCCGATAAACGAAGTCGCATCTTGATGTATGCAGAGAAAAGAGATAGTGGTGATCAAGATACGACTTCCAGACTCAGCCCCTATCTATCGGCTGGCGTTATATCACCACGGGAATGTATCCGGGCGACGATGACTCTAGCTGGACTGAAGAAAGTGGACGCCGGGCGGACTACGGGAATTGGTCGCTGGGTCCAGGAACTTGGTATGTGCGGTTTTACGAATTTGGAAAATTATCTCACATATTATCCAGCCTGGCGAGACTTCTATACAAATGTGTTAGCGAACTTTCCTCGAGTATCGATGGGGCGACCATTCCAGGAGAAATTTGCGAACGTAAGATGGGAAGTCAATGAAGAACATCTTGTTGCATGGAAGCAAGGAAGGACTGGAATCCCTATCGTCGACGCGGCTATGCGGCAAATGAACACGATGGGTAATTTATGCTAGGAGCTTGACGCTTGGTAACACGGCTAACATGTTCTCCAGGCTGGATGCATAACCGGATGCGAATGATCGCCGCGATGTTCCTGTCCAAGGATCTGATGCTAGATTGGCGATTGGGGGAACAGGTGAGCCTGCTCTAACCATTCTCTCCTACCGTGCATAATTTGCCGACATCATGAAAAGTACTTCATGGAGCAACTCGTTGACGGGGACCTAGCCAGCAATAATGGTGGATGGCAATGGAGTGCATCCACTGGCGTTGACCCTGCACCTTATTTTCGCATCTTCAACCCATACATGCAGAGCTCAAAGGCAGATCAGACGGGTGATTACATCCGGACGTATGTCCCTGAACTGAAGAACCTACGAGGGCCAGGTAGCGATTTCCCGTGTTGTGGAAAATACATTGGCTCACCTCACGAAATAGAACTGCACAGCCCCTCCGCAAAGGTCGCTGATCAGCTGGGCTATCCGAGGCCCATCGTCGAACATGCGGAGGTCAGGGAGAGGGCGATTAGAAGGTATAAGAATCCGGGTCAGGAGTGAACAATTTACGGAGCTTGTAGCTTATTGAGCGTATCACGAGTTTCCAAAAAAGGCATCGTAGATGGTGTTCTGCTCGCTTTACTCTGAGGGTGCATGCCACATAGACCGCGTTTGACCATCGTGGGGTCGGTCTTTGACCAAGCTTCTTCGCAATCATGGACGCAAAAATCAACTCTTTGGCATCGCGTGTGGTCGAATCGAACCGTGCGCGAGACGAGACAGAAGATGACGACGACGCTATCTTCGCAGAACTGGAGGCAGAGATTGAGAACGCCGATTCAGCTGCATTCAGAGAACATGGACTCGAACAGCTCAGACTACAGTGTGTATTGCGTTCGCTCCTCTGGGCACCTGGTCAAAACTAACATAATATCCACCAGGGCTAACAAGCTGAAAGAGATGCACCAGAATGCGCACGGATCTTACACCGAGATCACCAGCGAGAAAGAAGTCATACGGATAAGTGTGTAAGTGACGTCTGTGGAAAAGAGAAGAAGGCCTCGTCGCGAAGACCTGACGCACCATCAGCAACGAACATCGCTGCATAATACATTTCTACCACAGCAACTTTAGAAGATGTGAAATCATGGACAAGCACCTCGCCGTAAGCAGTACCTCGACGGTCCTCCTTGTTCTCACTGACAGTACTCCTAGTAGAAATTGGCGCCAAAGTACTTTGCCACGCGGTTCATTCGTGTATTTGTGGAGAACGTACCATGGTTGGTCGAACGATTGTCCATCCAGGTCCTTCCGTGCGTGATGTGCTTCGTAGATGGTGTCTCGAAGGATCGGTGAGTTTCGGCTCGTCACATTGTTGGATTGATTCTCATGTTTGTTGCATCCTCCTAGTCTCGTTGGATTCGAAGAGCTTGGGAATAGCGATGCGTTCGAAACTGCTGTTCTCGAACTCAGGCTTTCACAAAGTGGTGAATTTTTTTGGCTAGCCACAGATCTTATACTTCGTTTATTGATCTACCTCGAAATAGGCGTTCTGAAAAGGGCTGAGAACTCGTTCAATCTCACGCACTCTATCAGTCATCGTGGGTCAGCCAGGGATAACCTCAGAAAGGGCAATGAGGATGAAGGAGAATTTGATCTAGATGACTGATTTGTCGTTGCTGTTGCTCGCCCAGTGGATGTTGACGAGGTCCATGACCTGCTGGGGCGAGCACGAAGAATACAACGATTGTACGATACAAAGGTTATCACCCAGTTGTATTGATTTCCTAATCGAGCGAGCTGCACCTGTCGGTTCTATCACTTGCTCTGCCATCATCATGAAGCTCATCGGAAAGTATATCGACAAAAGTGGCACAGTAAGTTTTACGATTTTGTGTCCAACGGCATAACTCACCAAGACAGGGCCATGTCACCCTTCGTCCTGAAGATGATGAAGACATGTGGCATTTGTATAATCTCATACAACAAGACGATTTAGTCAGAGCCCCTGCTATTCGGTACGAAATCACGTTGAACCTCTTGTTGTGAGATATGAATGATGAACGTAGACGAGTACAGAACGTATCAGCGACTGGTTCTACCGAATCTCATCGCATCAGACTTAACCTCACGCTGCGGGTCTCCAAAGTGGAGTACTCTTCCTCTGGCGCCCAATCATCTACAACAGATCAAACATCTTCGGGAAACTCGTCATCCTCTGCTCCACCTCCAACTACCGCTGCACTCCATATATCAGGTCGAGTGACATCCGAAAACCAACATGTCAGGATGGGGGCTTTCCACACCCTTGACATCGAGCCAAATCGTGATGTCCGAATTGAAAAGATTGAGGGATGGGATAGCATAGCACGCTCTCGCGTCGAAGAGTCCTGCATGCCTGGACGTGGGGCGGAAGTTGGTGCGGTTGTCTGTGGTGAAGGAACTGCTGCATTCTGCCTGTTGTCCCAGCACCTCACCGTCATAACACATCGACTCTCTGTACCCATACCGCGCAAGGCTTCTGCACCGGGAACATCGCAGCACGAGAAAGCGATGACCAAGTTCTACATGATGGTCTACGATGCGTTCGTCCGGCACATTCCTTTCACCAATCCGAGTTTACGCGCCATCGTGTTCGCCAGCCCCGGCTGGGTTAGAGATGCAGTCTATTCTACGATGATAAATGAAGCTGGGAAGCGAAACGACAAGTTATTGGCGAAATCGCTGCGGGAAAAGGGTCTCAAAGTTCATGTCAGCAGTGCACACGTACACAGCTTGGTGGAGGTCTTGAAGAGTCCTGAGGTATACTTTAAATCCTGATCGCGAGCCATCAACTCATAGTCATATGTTATAGATCGTCGCACAGTTGAAGGAAACAAAGTTTGCTCGTGAGGGTATTGTCCTAGACAGGTGAATTTCCATCTTTGCGATTTGGGTGAATTCCTCAAATGCTATAGGTTTTTCAAGATGTTGGGATCAGACGAAATGCGTGCATGGTACGGACCAGACCATGTTTGTCTAGCTGCAGATCGAGGGGCGGTCGGTACGCTCTTAATTTCTGACGGACTTTTCCGGTATGAGTCATTTTTTTCTGCCAAAGCGGTCGAAATAAAGAGGTCTCTGCAGTGCGAGTGATCCAAAAACCAGGAAGCGATACGTGTCGCTGGTTGAGAGCGTACGGCAGAAAGGGGCGGAAGTGGTGATCTTCTCTAGCATGCACGAGTCTGGCCAACGTGCGTACGGCAATGGTGTAACTGCAAGGTGTCTAACCTCCCTACAGAGCTAAATCAACTAACGGGAGTCGCTGCAATCCTAACTTTTCCCCTTGACATCGAGGTCGTCGAGGCAGAAGAAAAGGAGGCAGCTGAAGCAGCCGAGCGAGAGAGGCTAGAACAAGAGGGGGTAACGACCCCGTCATCGGTGTCGGAATCACGTCGTGTGTACCTTGATCACCATTCCTAGTGCCAGCAGGGGAATTGAATTTGTGGCTCCTTCAAGTCTATGGATATTATCTTGACAAGCGTCTTTCGTAGGCTTCCCAGCCTGCAGCTTGGTATCTCTGCGCTTGCTTTCGAACCTCCCCTACGTCGATGTCATGACCAGTGCCAAAAATCCCCCTCCCAACAATGATTACATCGCACCCACAGTCTGTCACCACTTCAGCCGGCGTCCGATACTGTTGTCCCGTGGCATCGCCCTTGGCATCTAATCCCACGCCAGGGGAGAGGACTAAGAAGTCCTCGTCACCAACATTATCAGTCTCACGCGCTCCAATACCTTCCATTCGGTGTTGTGCAATGAATCCGATGACGAAGTCACGTCGAGCCCGCGCCATCCGAACCGCATCTTCCGTGTATGTGCTGGTCGTGAGGGCACCCTTTGAGCTCATCTCGGCAAGCAAAATCAGCCCTCTCTCGAGGGGCAGACCGACTGATGCAAGGCCGGTGATAATGGAGGGACCTGATACAGCGTGCGCGTTTGTTATGTGTGCCCAACTTGCGATTTTGTAAACCCCGCTGGAGTATTGGAGTGCGACAGTGTGACCTCGAGTAAAGCTTAGCGCAAAGGAAAGATCAGTGATTCTGCGGAGCCTCACCTATGTCGGCGAACTTGCGATCCTCGAAAATCAAGAATTCATGCTTCTTGCTAAGTGCCTGCAACTCCTCGATGAGGAATGCGTCGTAGTCTTCCAGGATGTCAATGTGTGTCTTATCATCAGACTCGTGAGTAGAGCCTTAGTGACGAAAGAAAGAGCGATATGTACATGCCTTTATGAGACAGACATAGGGTCCAACAGCGTCGACGATGGCTAGGAAATCTTTCGTTCGAGTGACATCAACACTGACGGCGAGGTTGGTTCTTTTCTTTGCCATGAGATACAGAAGAGCTCGCGCAGCGGGATTGTTGTGTTTTTGAGCACGATCTTCATAGCTGCGTAGATGAGGCGACATGGCACTGATGAGTCTGAGATTAATGTATGAGAAGACACTTGCCAATTCCGACTCGAGATCAACTCACGACTTTCATGTCGGCTTCCATTCGTGAACGTGAAGACGACGACAGCGAGTCTCGGTCCCCGAAGCGCACAAAAACAACGGAGCTCGACGATAACCACGTTGTCGGCGAAAGCTCCCAAGCAGAGCACGAATCGAACAAAGCAGAGGAATCTATCCTTCCGCCCAGCCACGTTCTTCTGGGTCTCGGCTCACCGAAGACCACGTCTGACGGACTCCGTCAACTGCTGGAATGCGATGTTGGCATCTCTGAATACATCAGTCACGATCTTCCTCCAATAAGAGGCATCATCAAACAACGGTGAGCGAGTCTTCCCGCGTGACAACAGCGCGACACTTAGACTGCCCACAGATTTACGGACTTCCTGGTCAACGAAGTCGATTTGGATCATCGGGTAGTGCACATCAGGTCACTCGGCTTGCCGGAATCGAAGAAGGACAAGACTGCTCCATCGGTTGTCACTGGAGAGAGTACCGACGTGTCAACGCGAGAAGCCACCGACATCCAAGTTAGTGACACCAACGAGCAGGCAGGGCCATCGAACATACGTCAGTCGGATAACACTGTCGTGTCGAATGTCGGCGGGGAAGAACACGGGAACGAGGTGGCGGTCGACGACGAGGTCACCTGGGACGACACGTTTGAATCATTATTATCGCCCTTCCTCTCCGAATCATCGATTGTCCAACTCAAAGCAATGTACCTTGAAGGTCCCGAACCCCCGCGAGTGAGCGACAATGGTTACATGAGCAGAGTGCACAAAAAGTCGGATGATGTCGAGACCCCAGAACAAGACCAAGACAATGAGCTCCAGCCTTCCGACACAAGGCGGCAAAATAATCGAAATGCTCGCGGCGGGAAGGGGAGACAAAGAGGCCGCGGTGGTCGTTCACAAGCCTACGAGCGGGAAGACCACAGGAAGGTGCTCAGCGAAGTGTGTCATCTAGCGGGACAGTTTTGTCGCTTCTCACACAAGGTATAGCCTATCGGCTCAAAAGCTACACGGACGGCCCTTCATCAGGTAGTACGAAAGCTATTCAGGGGGAAACTTGAAAGTGAAACAGACATGTCTACCTCCGTCGACGAGGGAGGTTCTCGCATCACTATCAAGTGGTCAAAAAGAGGCGGTGGTCGTGGAGGTTTGCGGGGTAATTCTCAAAGCTTCTCAGATACTCTTTCGTCCTGACTCGTTGCCCCAGCTCGAGGAGAACGAGCGCCGCGCGGGGAATACCCTCCCTATATCCACTTCACGTTGCAAAAGACAAACCGCGACACGCAGGACGCACTCGCGTACCTGTCCCGTACTTTGCATGTCAACGTCAAGGACCTCGCTGTTGCTGGGACGAAAGACAAGAGAGGCGTCACAGTGCAACGCGTATCATTGCGACGCGGTAATAAAACTGTCGATGTTGTATGGAAAGCTGCCAATCAGATTGGTCGGCGCTCGGTCCGCGAGGCAGTTACCCAGAGGGGAGAGCGTGGTGTTCGCATTGCGGATCTGATCTATCGCAAAGCGGGTTTAGAGCTTGGTATGCTCAAGGGCAACGAGTTCGTGATCACTTTACGGTTAGCGCAATCACCGCTCCGCACGGCCAGTATTCTGATGCAGGTCCACTCTTAGGAACGTGCAAGTTAATTCGATGGATACGCTTGATCTAGTTATGAACAGCATGAGACAAAAAGGGTTCATCAACTATTATGGTAAAGTGCAGCAACGTGATATTTCAATGTCAAACCTGACCGCTTACAGGCATGCAGCGATTTGGTACAGCTGCAGTTCCTACACACACTATTGGCTTGGCTTTTCTTCGATCCGACTGGCACAAAGCTGTTTCCTTGATTCTTCAGGTGCGACCTGGCGAACACCCAGACGTTGTCGTAGCTCGTGAGGCATGGTTGGTTGACCGCGATCTGGATCGCGCCCTTGCCCTCATGCCTCGTCGCGTTATCGCGGAGAGGTGTATATTAGAAAGTTACAAGAAACAGGGTGGCGAGACAAGAAACGCCATGGGCGCACTTTCGACTGTGAGTTGTGCCACCATCTCACGTTTAATGGGGATGCTAAGCTGTGTATTGCACAAGATTCCGCGCAACCTTAGGTTGATGTACATACATGCATACCAGTCATACGTGTGGAACGCCATCGTCTCGGAACGCATTCGCATGCATGGTGCTGACAAGACAGTCCCTGGAGATCTAGTGTTCGAAGAAGAACCGGCGGGTAAAGCAGCACTGAGTGACCCACTTGATATGGACTCGGACGAACCCATGGCGGTTGAGGAACACGGTGGGTTCATCATGCTGCTCTCTCAGTTGATTGTATCTAATCTGTGTTTGAAGGGGAGAGCGGCAAGGCTCTTAGCAAGGCTCGTAAAGCCCCGTGGGTTCCACCCAAGGTGAAAACACTAACTACAGACGATGCCCACAAGTACTCGATCTTTGATGTGATCATGCCACTGCCCGGGAGAGATGTAGAGTACCCTGGCGGTCCACTTGGGGAACGGTACCGTGAATTTTTGAGAAGAGATGGGCTGGACCCAGATAATTTTATTCGTAAGCAAAAGTAAGGAGTGTTTACCTGCACCCCTAGACTTGGTTGAACACCTCCTACCCAGAGAGTACACCCTCAATGGATCCTACCGAAAGATTCTTCAGCTACCAAAGAATATATCGCGGTCTGTTCTCCGATATACGGACCCCGATGTCGCGCTGGCGCAGGCGGACGAAGACAAACTTTTGGGCTTTGACCCACCCAGTGTAGTGGAGAACGGTAAATTCATGGCTTTGCAAATCAATCTGATACTTGGGACTGCGGCTTACGCTACCATGGCTCTTCGTGAGCTCACTAAAACGGAGACGAGCTCACATTTCCAAACGGAACTTACACAAGCCTCTGAAGACCAGCAGTTTCGAGGTACGACAATCCCGAACGCAGACGAACCCGAGGAAGAGGAGAATGCAGAAATGGAAAAGTAGACCGTGATTGGACCCACGCAAGTTTGTTCCCAGGATTCGCTGGTATCCAAGTAGATATTTTTCTCAGCGATGTATGACTAGAATTCACACAGAGTCGGTCGTTTGTTGAGGGGTGTCATTTTGTGTCTTATATTAAGAAGCAAAGATGTTTTCTCCCACTTAGTAGCTCATTTTTGCCTTGACCCGCAGTTTTACTTTGACTGAAACTCAGACTGGTGCCAGGTGTTAACTCGTTCCGAGTCGCTGCCCGTACAAATACCTACTACAATCAACCGTACTAGAGTGCGGGTCTCCACTCTCTCGGCCAAACTAACACGCCCCTAACCCTACTACAGGATGGGTAGGATTGAGAAAATTGTTTTCTGGTCCCTCGTATTGGACCTTTTTGGTGGGTCGCGCTGGTAGACTTCCCGTTCGTTATGCTGACGTGTTCGGAAGCTTTTACAATTCCGCTGCCTCTCTTCCCTCGAATTATTGAATGGTATACAGTGGTGAGTGTACTGCATACCGCGTTTTCACCCTGCTAACTTGATCTTACCAGAAAGAAGGGTCTGATCCCGCCGGCTTGTTATCGCGAACGCTTTATACCATCTCTTCCATTCGAGCCCTATTCTACAAACCTAATAATAACCCCCAGAGATGGGACGTGGTACTTCTAGGTAAGTCTATATTTACTGCATGTAGTGGCATCGCTCACTCTGTATACAGGGGGCTTGATGGGTTCAGTCTTTTCGTATGTATGTTGTGAGGCAAAATATGACTGGTTCTGACTCGCCGCCCATCAAGAACGCTCCAGTTCCTCGTCGCTCCCTTGATTGGAGCACTTTCTGACAAATATGGGCGCAGGAACGTCCTCCTTGCCACCATGGCTGGAAACATTCTCTCTGCACTCGTGTAAGTTGTCTTCCTATCTGACCAACGCGAATCGTACTAATAGTTATCTCGCTATCTCGAAGATGGATCAAAGCTACCACGTTTTCGTCCTACATGCTCTCTCGCATAATCGGGGGACTTAGCGAGGGCAACGTACAATTGGCGACGTATGTACCCTGTCGTTCCTCAAGCACAATTTAATTGTTTATTGGACCTTCAACAGTGCGATTCTCTCGGATATAACTGCCCCAGCGGAGCGCTCCAGGTCTCTTGCTCAAATTGGCATTGCGTTCGCGATCTGTTTTTGCATAGGTCCACCTATTGGAGCGTACTTTGCCTCTCAGCCTGTTCCGGCCTCCGTGAGAGCGTTGGGTGTCGAGCTAAACATTTACGCTGTTCCAGCATTGATAACCCTGGTGCTTCTGTCCGTAGAGACACTGTTCTTGGCAGCAGCACTACCAGAAACTAGAGGCATCCGCCCCCACGGTGCCAAGGATGCATCGCAAACAAACAAAGTAGAGAAATCAAAGACGAAATCGCCAGCTAGAACAATTCGAGAGCGGCTGGACCTGCTCCGGACGTTGCGGTGGCTTCATTTCTTCTTTTTGGGCATCTTCTCTGGAGTCGAATTCACACTAACATTCCTCACATTTGATCGTACGTCCTCCTCCTGCCCAAAATATTAGTCTTACCCGTGTTTCTGCAGTTTTCGATTGGAGCAACAGCCAGAATGGAGCTCTCATCGGATTCATTGGAATAATTAGTGCCTTACTCCAAGGTGGGTACGTGCGTCGAGCAATCTCCAAGGTGGGAGAGGGCAAAATGGCGAGGCGTGGGGTAATCAGCTGCACCGTCGGACTCGTGTTGCTCTCCATGGTTCCTCGATTTACTCTGGAGCACTCCGCCACCCCAGTCCGTCTTCTCCAAATGGCTGCCATCTGTCTCGCTTTCACATCTGCAACAGTTGTCAGCTCACTCACATCGTTCGCATCCTTGCAATGCGATGAGGTGGTCGATCACGTCACTGGGAAGCCCGTGCAAACGGACCCGCAGCTCTCCAAAGGGGTAGCATTGGGTGTGTTCCGATCCGCCGGTCAATTAGGACGGGCCATTGGCCCCTTACTGGGTGCGTGGTTTCGTAATGGACAATCGTGGGCAAGCTGAGTCAAGCAATCACCAAGCCTGTGCCTCATACTGGACCTTTGGTCCGTCAGCAACTTACGGCGTCAGTGCTGTGGCGATGATCATCTTGACAGCCTCGATGCGGTCGGTGGCCGTAGTCCCGAGTACCTCATCATGATTATCATCTTGCCTCGTGTGACAAATGTTTCACATTGGAATAAGATGGCGGAGCCGATAGGCATACGATGTACACGGCTCTAGACATAAAATGGATTTGAACAAAATGTTGATTCCCTTGGGACATAAATAACATGAACGAGTAGTTCATCCAAACAGATCCACATGCTACGTACAAATGTTAGCTGAAGCAATAGAATTTAGTAGAAGTGTAAAGTATCTGGTCCAGAGGCAAACAATGTCCCGCTGTGGCGGAAGCTATGACTCTGCTGCAGTCTCGACATCGATGAGGGTCTGTGATGGTGATATACGGTTCTCAATGCGGGATGATTGTGAGCTTCCCTGAAGAAACAAGTGGTCAGTTTCCCCCAACATCGTCCCCACCCGGCCAGCGTCGGGAGGAAAGCGAGTCTTCTCGGGAGAAACTTGAAGGCAAGGTTGCGGCGGTGGGCTACGTGGGAGAATGTCCGAGCCTTGCGATTGAGTGAAAATCGCAGGAAGGAAAAACAATACTCCCCGCGACCGGGGCCGCCGATGCCTGACAGGGGACCGCGGGGAAGCAATATTTTCGCGTTGAAGTGTAAAAAATACAGCCGCACGCTCCCTGATGCGGTACACGGCATCGAGGAATGAGGATGATCCACGATGAGTAGTAGTGGGGAATATGTCGACAGAGGACGAAATCTCAGAAGGGGCGGGAGAATCTGGGCGGACGTCAAAGGGAAGGGGGAGAAGTGAGATATGCTCTTCAAGTTGGGGAAGAGTCGAATTTGATGGAGAGGGGGGCTGTGTTGAGGCGACCGACGGGGGGAGGAAGGAGGACCAACGCATATCAAGGTGCCAGCGGCCATTGCGCTGAGTCCACCTCGGCAGGAGCACATCGTAGCCACCGATCCTTCGAAGACTATACTTCCTCGAGTTGCTCGGCATCGCAAGACGGTATATACCCCACAATAAGACTATCAAGCCGAGCCACATCAAGGGTTTGCCCCAGTTGCTGAGGAATCCAATGAATGGAGCGTCATCGGCGTGCCAACTGCTACCGTAAAAGTGAGAGAAGAACGAATGTGGCGCCTCTCCAGGCTTGGCGTTCTTGCCGTAGAGTGACTTTGGGAGAATGCGTACGTCTCCAGGTTCGTCGGGGGTAACGGGGTGAGAAGAGGTATAGATGCTGTACTGAGCGGACAGAAACATGGGGCCGGTTGAAAACATGACGGTGGGGTAATTGAGGAACCAATCATGATCAAAGGTAACGAGGTTATGAATGGTCTGTGCCAAGAAGGGGTGACCCCTTTCTGCAAAGATGAGGTCGTTGGAAACACCGACAGGGATTGTCTTTGGGAGAATGACAGGGTATACCAGGAGCGGATCCAGAGGGCGCAAGCAACCAATGTCAAGGTCGAGATAGATACCACCGTAATGGTGCAGAACGAAGTAACGAATGGCATCGGCACGCTGGATTACATACTCGTAGTCGTCGAAGGTGTCAAGAAACCAAGGATAATGTTGAGCGATGAACTCGCGCGAGCCGGCATCTGTCCACAACATGTACTCGCTGAGGGGCGCATATGAGACAAGACGCGTACGCGAAGCATGTGAGAGACATACTAGTCGGACATCATGTCACGACAGGATTCAGATACGTTTTTCCACTTTGGAGGAAGAGTTTCCGACTTCCAAGTCTGATGGAGGATGCGGGGAATGCGCTCGACCATTCCGTGGTGGGTTGCATTCCAGCGGGTTGAGTTGTCGAGGATGGGGACATCGAGGTCGGAAAGATATGCCGCGGCGTTGATGGCGAGGTAGTAGGAGACGGAGGAGAGGACGAGGAGGGTGCCGAGGAGGAAGAGGGCGAGGAGGACGAGGGCGATGTGGAGAGTGCGTTTCTTGGCCATGAGTCAGTTGATGGTGTAAAACCAGAAAATCCAAATTGCCGAATTACTTAAATAAATAACTAGACAATTACACGGCCCACACACGTCGGCCGCATCGCCAACTCAAACACACGCCGCATCTCCACCTCCACCGCAGGCACCGACTCCCGGATACAACCTCCCTCAGACCACATATCCCCAATCTTCCCCAACGTGCCCACCGCTACCTCCCAGTCCCGTCGCGACCAGTCCTGTCCTCTCCGCGCTCCCCTCCCCTCACGCGGCCGCATCAGAAACACGTCCACACGCGGTGACGACTGCGGGTAAGCCTTCTTCCCGTTCAGGAACTCCAGCGAATCCGACGTCGTCCAGAACATCATCTGTTTCCGCGCATATCCAGGTGCATGTCTCGACGTCATCTCCACAGTCCCAAACTTATGTCCTCCCGGCCCCGCAACCTTGCCCGCCAGTTCCAGCAGCAACTCGCCAAAGTGATCGACCACCTGCAAGTGCAGTAGATCAAGCGCATGACTAGGCCGTACAAATATCGTCACCGCTGAGTCGTCATCGATGTCCATCCCATCATCATCCCCCTTCACACCCACGGTGTCCTCCATCACGTTGCCACGGTGACTTGCGAACCGGAGCATCGACGCTTCGGGGCCAAAAACAACCAGGGCGATATCCCGACTGCAGAACGATCTTTGGTTCGGAAATAACGTCGGAATCCCTGCCCGCCTTGGTCATACTAACTCTGTCACCTCGGTGACTTGCCACATACCGACACTTTCGGCCTCCACGGCCAAAAGTTTATCTTTACTGCACAGGAACGTGCGACGCCGTTGGACCCGAAAGAAGTATTGACAGCAGTCGAGAATCAAACTGTCGTTCGCTCTTTCTCTACCAAGCTCCTGTGAATCGACGTCAACAGACCTTTTCTGGCGGACTTCTGAAGTTGCACTTACTTCCCCTCGTGTTTTCGTCTTCCAGTTTCCAGATGATTTGCAAGTTTCATCCAAGGCTTGGCCCTTCACGCTCCTCCTCTCCCTGACCTTTTTAAGCAGCCAGGTGGACGCTCGTCGTGCAAACCATGACAAATTATCGCGGTTCTTCTGGCTGTTGGGCAGAGTTTACGAGTCAGTTGTCATTTAATGTAGCGAATAATTCATGCTGCGCACGCATCGAGTTCGTGTATCACGGCTCCGGGGATGATAATCAATACAGGTAGCCGTTGTTGCTCAGCCTCGGACACAAATGTTTGTATGATGTCTAGAAATTCCAACAGTATATTTGTATCAAGTACGATGATGGTGTCGGTCAACGGGACCTTGCATACAGGCAGTTGCTCAAATAAACCGCGGATGGGGAACTTCGGTCGGCAGACGCACCTGCATCTCAACGTCCGTATTCGTGATCTCGTCGATAGAACGAAGGGTAGCATCAAGCTGGGTCATCTCTGTAGCTGTGGTACATAGGGTCTCCACGGAGGGCAGTAGCGCAGCAAGCGGAATGCTACTTACCCTCATAGGTATTGGTAGCGTCAAGCATGAACGAATGATCGCTGCTCGAAGGCCACATCGTGAGGCGTTCGATCCGATGGTGCGAGTATGGAGCTTAGCAACTGGTAGCAACGAAGCCGAACAAAGGCGAGTCACAGTACATTCACAGGCATGTAAACGAACACGAGCAAACCCACACTGCTCGTTCGTCTCAGCGTTTCTAAAAAATCTGGCATTGATAGTGTTACTGGGGTGCGAGATGCAATAATACAAATGGCTTAACGACCCATGTTTATGAATAAACTACTCCAATAAAGATGTCAGAGGAGACTTATTGCAAAACTCATGAGGAGAGAGCGAGTTTCTTGATAGGAGGCGTACGGTCCGCCTCTTGGGCGGGATAAATGTCAGAACTCTGATCGTCGTCGACGATCTTACGCTTAAGCAAAGCACGTTTTGCACCAGGCGAAGGTGATAATGAAGTCCGTTGACCGTTTCCCTTCGGGGGAGTCCAACGAATACCAACCACCTCTGGCGTTCGCGAGCGACTACGACCTGTACCATCCCGCAGCCGTGCTGCAAGGTTCTGAGCAGAGGTCATAGCTTCTGAATGACACGTCGCATGGTAAATCTATACCCAAGTTACCAACGGAAAGCAGCGGAGAAAGACATGACCACATACCCTGTCGTCTCTCTTAACGGCATTCCTCCACACCCACTCTTCATCGTCCTCCAAGAACTCAGATTTCATGGTTTCCTTACATATTGGACATGACAATGACTTGGCCTCATCGCCCGGTGGAACCACAACAAATTGTGCACGAAGTTCGGCATCACGCTGCGCAGCCTCGGCAGCTGCTACTGCCTTCAAGGAACTGGTTCTAGAGCCATCGGCTCGACGTTTTCCCTTTGTATCTGATGTTCCTTCATGAAGCCAATCCTACATAGTATGACTCAGCTTCCTACCAAACCGAAAGGGCAGAAAGTTACCATACCTCAAGACTAACGAACCAACTCCTACTGTGTCCTCGGCCCTGGTTCTGATTAACCTTCCTGTTCTGTCGGAAGTGCATGTCTAAATGGTCGTCCATGGCTTTCTTTCCCGAAACGTCATCACTAAATCGCACACCACACTGCTTACACTGCGCGGGGAGTCGATCGTAGAGAAATGACATGATAAGGGGTCGTTTTCTGGACATGATATCTAAGTAAAACAATGAAATTTAGTATGAAGTACAACGTACCTAACAACGTCTGCGGTGGTAAGTTTGATTTTTTCAGAAAGGACTGCTTTTCTGTAAGCGCGAGTGGAGTCGCGGCTGAGACTGTTGGACGGGGGAGGTGTCCGTTCTTCAATATTTGAACATGCGCCAACCGGTGTACTATCAGCGGAAACGACACCTGCTTTCAAGAGGGCATTATAAAGGTTCGTTATACTGTTCGCAGGTATTGCTGGAGTCGCAGATGGTTGTGAACTGGATTGCGCGGACGACAGAAGAGCGGAGAGGTTCACGGGTTCTACCTTCGTTGGTTCCGATTGATAATTGTATGTTCCAGTGGGCTGGGGTGGAGGGACAGTCGGATAACTTGATTGGAACTGGCGCGTGTAGGTAGGCTGTTGCGAATATGGGTACGTGGATGTTGAAGGGGGGTATGACGAGGGTGGGGGCGGAGCCGCCAATGCCTGAGGTGGTGCTTGCGGTGGGCGCGTTAGTGATCGCAACTGACCGAGGATCTGTCGTAATTCGTCCTGAGAAACACCGGCTTCTACCAGTTTCCGCAACTGGATTCGTACGCGGAGTAAGCTACAATTCATGACAAGTCTACAATTTCTCACCTGTTGCAAGACTTCAACGTGTTTCTGTGTCGTGACGTCCCAGGGATTGGTTTGAAGGGCCCTCTCTTTTTGACCTAAAGTAAATTCGAGCTCACTAAGGACCTGAACCTTGGAGACTGGGCCGGATGCATGTCCCTATGCGACACGGTGGGTGAGCGCCGGCTGATCAATAGGGAATAGAAATACTTGCATCCACTGATGAGGTAGAATCGCCACCCCAAATACCTCGTTCGATTGCGAGTTGAGTTATGACGCCAAAGAGTTCCTTACCGCTCGGTGCACCAGTTCTCCAGGTGAGGAGCATTTCTTCCATTTTACTGCGAGTTGCCTGGTCCACCTGCTGATAAGTGTCCAGGAAAAGTGGGATAACGAAGGGCGCGAAATGGCGCGCATACGGATCAAAGACATTCTTTGAGATGGCATCGAGGAGATAGAATGCGGGCAGCTTCATCCAAGGAGGTACCTGATAAGGAGCAAACCAAAAATGGAAAGATGAGTCAGCTGCTTGGCTGGGGGGCAAAAGAGCAAAAACAAGCAAAAGGTTCAAATTCTGCGGCAGGAAGCGACGTGTTCTCATGGACCCGTCCTCTTCATACCGCTGTCAACAGCGGTGCCCTTCAATGGGGCGACGAGAGGTTATCTTTGCTCAGACTACATGAAGAGGTCTATATACATAGATTGCAAGCAACGGACAACCCTGCCAAGCGAAAAGACGCTCGTCCATCCCATCCGCTGTGATCAAGTAAAAATTTCGTTGTAATGGATCAAAGGCTCACCCTTCTGATGTGCGAGTCGATGCACTGTGCGACCACGTCGGCCCATCTTGAATATTCTTGAGCGAACATGGACAACGTCTGAATTATCGGCCTGGAGTTAATGGTAAGTTCTGCCAGACGGGCAGTAAAATCACGTCGGAATGAGTTGGGATCCACATGATATATTGGAGGAGCAGGTAGTGGTGGTTGCTGGTAGGAATATGCTGCTAGGGCAGACTGATAGCCTGGTGCTGGATAAGTGACCTGCCCATAGGCGGCCGGGGGCTGAGAGTACATCGACATGTCACTTCAAGCTTATGACGCCGCAAGTTTCTGCCAATGTTACACGAGTTTCACCTAGAACCGCCAAGCGAGAAGACTCTGAATTTAATATTTCACTTAAAAAGTGATGGTGGCCGAGCTTCCAATGAACGGTGATGGTGGGTGAAGGTAAAGAAGCAAATGTCACCGTGTTTGCTTGGGAATCGCCGCCTTATGTTGATTCAATCTCCGACCGCAAATAGCCGGTTAGCCTCCTCGCTGTGCAAAGTATAGTGCACCAAGCTCAACGACCCCAAGAACAACAGCGACCACACAGTAAGTCGGTTTCGTGGCATCCACTCGACCTTCTCGTGCCTCCTGCGTCATGAACTTCATTTCATGCAGCCTGGCATCGTGAAACCGATGGATTCCATCGGTCATCCGAGGATAAATTGTTGCTAACTGCCCTATATCTCAGATGCGCGACGTCCTCAAGACCGAAGAGCTCGATGTTCCTGAAGGTGTCACCGTCGAGATCAAAGCTCGGGTCATTAAAGTGACTGGTCCACGGGGCTCACTCACGAAAAACATTCGCCATGTCGACATGGATATCCGAGTAGTTAAAGCTGGAAAGAACGCGACGAAAGTTACCTTGGCTGTCTGGCAAGGGGGACGCAAGCACGTTGCATGTCTAAACACTATCAGAAGTCTGATCAGCAATATGATCATCGGGGTGACGAAGGTATGCCACATCCATCTTTGCACTGAATAATACGTTGATGGGGCAACCAGGGCTTCCTCTACAAGATGCGTGCAGTCTATGCTCACTTTCCCATCAACACCATCATCCAAGATAACGGGCGAAAGCTAGAAATTGTAAATTTTCTAGGGGAGAAGGTACGTCTGACGAGAAGTCTTCTGGGAAATGTAAGTTAATTCCTGACAGGCTGTTCGGCATGTCGATATGTTGGGCGGTGTGACAATATCAGAGTCGAAGGCACAAAAGGATGAGCTTCTCCTGGAAGGCAATGACGTCGAAAATGTCTCTCAATCAGGTATTTTGACAGCCAAAGCGGATGATCCAGCGACTGACAGGTTTGTGCAGCCGCATCGATCCAGGGTAGCTGCAGAGTGCGGAACAAGGATATCCGTAAATTCCTTGATGGTATCTATGTTTCAGACAGGACGACGGTGGCCACGGACTAACGAGGTGTTTGAAACTCGATGGGTTGGACACCATACTCAAAAGCCATGTCAAGTATGCGGTAATCTCCAACGGCTCTGTATGATCACGCATGCCATGCTATTTCATTATTCCACCTGCATGATACATGACAGCGTAAACTAACTACCCCGTGGAAAGTTCACGGAATAAAAGGGATCCATGTGCCAACTTGACGCCGATAAGCTTTATAGTCATTGCCGAAGAATTGCACCAGAGTCCTCTCTTCAACTGTGGGAGACAATCAGAGAACAGACTGGACGAAGCGGGCAACAGACCTCGTGTGCGTCGGTAGAAGAACCTCCAAAGGACTATGGCGAAACCTATGAAGCTGACTGTATTTTGCAACACCATTTGCGTGCCTAAAGCCCAGTAGAAGAAACCAGCATAGGAAGGATGACGAGACCACCTGGCACAACATTGGATCGAAATCAGCTGACTTTGATATCAAAATGTTGACGTACGCGTATACTCCGTCGGTCACTAGTTGATGGGAGTCCCGTCTACGGAATGCGACCGAGTGCGAGAAATTGGTGGATGCATGCATCATTGCAGTTGTCCTCAGCGCCTGTCCGACAAATACCAAAAAGACACCTATCGTACTTAAGAGAATACAGCAAGTCATTGCGTGAGCAACGCACCGATAGTAGAAATGCTTGTGAGTGACTTTGATGAGGGAAAGAAGAACAAAGTAACGAGGTATTCTGTGAGTGCAGTACCATTTGCGACATGATACATTGTGCCATTTTCAAGTAAGAAAGCTGAAGAGAAGTGAGCCGTGGAGCCAAGTGCTGCAAAGAATCGAGCACGCTCACAGTCCACGCTACATTTTTCTAGATTCCAACCTGCAGTCACTGCGAACTCACCCCAGTGGAAAGCCGACCACGCTGCAACAAAGAAGCCAAGCTGATATGTAGCCCACCAGGGTGATGGGAGGCCACCTTGTAGGAAAAGGGAAAATCCAAGGGCAAAGGAACCCCCGAGCAGGAATGATATCGTAGACGCTGCGAGTGGGGTATTTGGAATGTCGCCGTGCGGCTCTATGTTTGCCGGAATTGTCACCAGGGGATGTTTTATGTTCCTGCGTTCCTGTATACGTCTTTCGAAAGCATCCGCTTGGATGTCTTCCATGTCAGATATGTAATCCCGCTCCAGACAGACGAGGGGGGCCGTGTAAGATGAGATGTATTTATTTGGCTCACTACGCTTAATTAATGAGTTAGACGGCTGTTTACCTTTATAAAGACTGGCCGTTTGTTTCCTTCCAGCTAGGCCCCAGCGGGGTTATGCCGCGTTATCACTTCCCCCGGAGATGTAACACCCATCGTGCCAGCCTCCGCTTACCCGTACTCCGTTTCTTTGCATCCGCGGCCCGAAATGAGACTTTTGACACCAGGAACATTGCACTTGTAGCTCACATTGGTACGTATTGACCAATTGCGTTCTGGAGGCCGCGTCTGACGTCGTCCAGACTCTGGCAAAACGACATTAACGGAGTCCATTTTGCACAAGTCATCCTACATTCCGTCCCCCGGCTCCGTCGACAGCGGAAGTACCACCACTGACTTCCTGCCTGCCGAGAGGGAGAGAGGGATAACTATACAGTCTGCAAGCATACCAGTCAAATGGAAAAACTGGAATTTCAATCTTATTGATACTCCAGGCCACGCCGACTTTGGTATGGAGGTCGAGAGCGCTAGCCGCGTGGTCGACGGTGCTGTTGTGTTAATAGACTCGGTCGAGGGTGTCGAAGCGCAGACGAAGGGTGTATGGAGGCAGCTATCCAAGTGCGCATTTCATGGACTCCTTCGACGTCATACCGACACCAATATCCAGATACAGTGTAGCCACTCGCATGCTGTTCGTAAACAAGCTTGACCGACCAGGAGCGTCTTTTAGATCCTCATTGCTATCCCTCTTGGCCCACAAGTTACACGCGAACCCTTTGGCAATCGCGCTTCCATTGGCGTCCATGAACCCGGAAAATTACTCTCGAGCAGAGCCCGGTATCGAAGGTTTGGTGGACCTTGTAAAGTGGGAGCTTTGGAGATGGACAAAAGGTGGAAGTCACACTTGTCATCCCCTCCCATTGGTAAAAGACACCTCAGACTTCGCGGAGATCTTCCCGATCGATCATCCCATCGTCCCTCACTTGGTACCTGCTCGAACAGCGCTCCTGGAAAACCTTGCAATGTTCTCGGAAGATCTCATGGATCGACTTCTTGGTTTCCCACCAGACCCGTACTCTTATCTACAAGTACAACCCGCGGAAATAATACCTCACTTGCGAAAGGCGACCATCGAAAATCAGGTTCTCCCTGTGTTATGTGGTTCTGCCATCAAAAGTATCGGTACAGAATTGGTCATGGATTACGTTGGACATTTACTCGCGAGTCCTCTTGATGTACGCTTGCAAATTGAATCGCCGGATGCCCCGGTGCGTTTGTTGGCTTGGAAGGTTGCTTGGGACAAACGAAAGGGATGGATGACATTTATACGAGTATACTCAGGTGAGTCTATGACCGACTATGGGGCCCCTTTCCAATGTCTCT